>JAJKFI010036980.1:0-27093 GCA_029204185.1 Lerista edwardsae
TTTGAGCCTCCCATTTTAGAGTCCTCCACCTCATTTTATGATACTTCTTCATACATACCATTGCTGGGGGAAATGTGGATTCCTATGTACTGTGTTAGCAATTGATCTGGCTTGCTAAATGGCAACAACTTGCAAAGAAAAGCATCTTTTGCCACCCTATCGGATTGCTTAGCTGCCTCTCTATGGGATGTCTGTGCAGAAAAAGTGGGTGTCAGCAACCCATCTAGGAGCTAAAAGTATCTGTTGATCCCAAATCTGGACAATTCACAAAAGAATCAATAGATTTGCAGAGTATTAGGCACATAATAAACAAAACATGCATTTGTATCTGAAATAAAATGTCCCCAAGTATCATAAACCAAAACTGAAAAACAGTCACTTGCATTTTTTTTTTTTTGGTTTGGCCTGACTTTCAGTTACATCAACAAATACACACAGCTGCAGGCTGAATAGGGACATTCAAAAATGTAGCTTGTATGTGATGGTATTGGATGGCACAAGCCTGGCTCATCCAGAATATGACGTTTCAGTGAATAACAGGCAGAATCCTGTTTTTTCTTTCTTTCAAAAACAGCCATTCTGCTATATTTCAGGCTGCTGAGTTTGAAATGTGGAGAATCAGATCGAAGGGAAGTTATCACTTTGTTACCTCTGAACACTGTCTACAGATGTCAAATGGAAGGCTGTTAGTACAAGAATACTGTAGATCAGTCATTCCCAAACTGTGGGCTGGGACACACCAGTGGGTCGCGAGCTAATTTCAGGTGGGTCGTGAAGCACCTAGGGCAGCCATATTGAAAATAAGGGAAGATGGGATGTTGGAAAGGGGGAGGGCTGTGTGGTTGTTTTGCTTGTGTCAAGGTTGTAAATAGGCTTTTTTCTTTCTGATTCACTTTGCTATTGGAAAATGGTTGAGAAACCACCCAATTTATTGCTGCATTCTCAGGAAAGCAGCAGCAGCACGATGATGGCACTTCCGGGCCGACCATGGCATCATTTCCGGTGGGTCCCGGACGGATTGTCATCCTAAAAACTGGGTCCTGGTGCTAAAATGTTTGAGAACCATGGCAATAGATAATTCTAACTCCTTATCAGCAGGTGTTAACATGGTCAAGCCTGATGGAATGAGACTTGCAACCCAATCCTACCTAAACGTCCCTGCACCAGTGCAGTAGTGCCAGCACAGGCTACACTACATCCTGTGGGAGAGTTTAGCAGATGGAAAATCTCCTTGAGGGAAGGGGACATTTGTCCTCTTGCCCTGGGATAAGCCCCAGCCTGCGCAATGTCACTGGCGCAAGTTTGAGTTGATCTGTGTCAGTGGATCAGGCGCACCAATCCAACCCTCCCCTGGGCCTAATCCACCCACCTCCCTCTGGGGCTTACCTCTTGTTGCCTCCCTCCCCTGGCCCCATTCTTCCCCGCCTTCCCCTATCCTTCCCCTTCCCCTGCACTACTCAGCACAGAGCTTACCTGCTACGGTGGCAGTGGCATTTCTACAGGGATGGCAAAGCTCTAAGTTTTGCAAGAAGCCTTACCTTGCAGTAGAAATCACTCTTCTCCTGCACCGTTTTAGCCAATCCTCACAGGGAACAGCAACATCTTGGCGTTGCTTACTGGCTACAGCAGCAAGGGAGAGGAGGGATTTACATGACAGGGTAAGGCTTCTTGCAACACTTAGAGCTTTGCCATCCCTGTAGAAACGCCTCTGTACGGTGGCCATTGCTCTTTCCACTTGTGCAGGCAGGAAGGCACTGCTAACTGGTGCACTGTCACAATGTGCTTTACGACATGCTTCACCAGTGCAAACACAGCATAGGATTGGGCCTTTGGTAAGTTAGAGGCCCTTTTGGTCAATGTTGCCATTTTTATCTCAGTTTGAGTTACCTTTCTTATCACTGTTATAAGGGGGGGGGGTTACAATGCACTGCAAGCACACTGTGACCCAAGAGTCTCAGGAAAACCCTAGAGGAATATTCGCCAATAAGGATTTCCCTTATCCATAGATGACAAGGGGTGTTGATTCTTTACAACAAGCATGAAGCAAATCTGCACAGTTTGTGATCCACCAAACCTAGCATACTCGTGCATTTCACTTCCTCTGTTCTTTGATCCTGAGAGGCAGAGGTCAGTGAGGATCCTTAGATTCCCAAAGCTCACACAACTACAGTCCCTAGAATTCCCTGAGAAGAGGGGATTACTACGGTTTAAGCACTCAGTCCTGAGCCCCCCAGTGCGGGTGGCCTGGTGTCGTAAACATGCCATAAGGCATGTCCAGTGCGGGCAGTAAGGGATTTCCAGAGCTCCCTGCCTGGAGGTGACAACGCGATGCTGGCGAGTGGTAAGTTTACCCTTCACTGATGTTGCACGGATTCTGGGCGGGGCAGGAGGGTGGAACTGGGCAGGGGCATGGCAAAGGGGGTGGCAACCTTTGCTGCCAGATCCCGACCTCCGTGTTAAACTCAGTAGCATGCATAGGATTGTGCTGTGAGACATCTACTGTGGCATGAGCTTTCAAATGAGCTGCTGGCTATGGAAAACAAAAACAGCGGTGGTGCACAAATGTGGTCACACCTATGAATGCTCTGTCCACAACAAATGTTTTATTCTTGGCCACAGTAGTTAAATTGCAGCTCCATCAGAGAGCCTCCTTTGCCCAGCATTCTGTGGAGACTTGCATCCCCATTTATTTGCTTATTAATTAGCCTTGGCAAACGTACCTCCCTGTTCTGTTGTGCTGCAGTGGCCGCTCTGTGAAAGTCACAAGGAGCCCATTCATTGCAGCACTGCAGAAGTGGAGGCTGGCTCTTGCAGGTTCATCTGTGCTGTGTGTTATTACCGTGTCAATTCACTGCTGCAGAGCTGCTAGCCTGGCATCTCGGCTAGTTTGGAGAACAGTTAAAAACGCACTGAAAGAAGTGGAGTGAATGGTGCAATCATGAACTCAAAGGGCAAGCGCTCAGCAAAAGCAACGCCCCTTCTTAAACAGGAAAGGGTAAAGGCCCATTGCAGGTTCATATCTTCAGCCCCCCTCCCCATCCCAGAACAAAGAATCTGGATGGCAATGTTTTCCATCTGGAAACAAGAGTCCGAACTGAGCTCAGAGTTCCAGACAGGAACTAAATTGACAAGGATGTTAAGGTGGCAAAAGCAAAATCCATTTGATGGTCTTTCCAGGTTTGTTTTGTCACAGCCAAATCTAAAACAGTGTGGGAATGAGACCCTCTCCAACATGCATGATTTATTAGAATGATTAAGGCCATGGAAGAAGGGGGTGGCATTCAGAAAATGGTAAACAGCTTATCTGGATGAGTGAATTTCAGAGCACAGTGGGAACTCTTAATGACCACCAAAGCTGCTTATTGGGAGCATAACGACCCAACCCGAATCACATTTGAAAGAGTCTTTCTTCAGGCTTGGGAAGATTGGGAAGAGCTCTTCTTACTGTTCTCTTTGAAAACTGTTGATTGCATTTTTTTGGAGGAAAGACAGCTTTATGAGTCATGCATAATCTAAGCCATAGTCAACCCCTGGAAGCTTTTCCCAATGACAGAGCATACCTGAAAGGGTGTGGCTAACATGTACTAACCACATAACCCTCCTCCTGGCCATGGGGAATCATAGCTAAGGCCATATGTACAGTACTCTTTCCTAAAACAATAAAAGTACGCATCCAGGCAATCCAAAGTCTACACCAGGAGAAGACGTATTTACAATGGTGATCCTACGGGGGAGGGGAAATGCTAAGTTTTGCAGCAACCTGAGCTCCTGTGTAACATGGCTCCTCTCCCTTGCCTCCAGAGCCATTCGCGGCTTGGAGGTTTTGCTTTCTTTTGTGGCTCTGAAGGCAAGGGGTTCAGACTGCATTACACAGGAGCTCAGGCTCCTGCAACACTTATCATTTTGGCACACATACCCGTAGGAACACCACTACACATTTAAACAAATTTATTCTGATTCTGCTAGTCATGGGGAGGGGGCAAGGAGCTCTGCCGTGCAGAATACTGAAGCTGCACTCCCAACCTCTAGAGTTCTTGTTTCAGCTGCATGTTGGCCTCCTGAGATTTCATCAGACAGCATCCACACATTTTTAAACGCATCTTTATTGCTTTACATGCTAGAAACTTGCTTTTCAAAATGAAACTCAGAATGCTGAATTCTGCATCCAATTGCACATGCTGCCTTTTCTGACACTCCAAATCTCTCTCTCTCTCTCTCTCTCTCTCTCTCTCTCTCTCTCTCTCTCCTTGACTATCGCCCACCTCCACACATTGGGGATTCTAGCCCAGAGGATGAAGTTTCTGAAAGGAGGTGTCAGTCCCAGCCGCTCTCCTTTTCTAATTTACTACTGTTTGTAGGTAAGCAGGTTGGCTGGCTGGTTATTATGATCCACGGGGCTTGTGTTTTATTTTATTTTTTAATTGTTTTTAAATTGTTTGTGTTTTTAATCTTGATTGTTTCTTGTTTAATACTGTTTTTAACTGTTTTTAATGTTAATTGTTATACTTTATTTTTATCTTTTTTAATATTGTAAGCCGCCTTGGACATCTGCCCCGGCAGAGGAAAGGCGGGGTAAAAATTTCTTAAATAAATAAAAATAAATAAATAAATAAATATTAAAAGGTGCTTGAATTGTGACATACTTAAAAGGTAGAGTCGTGTATGGGAAAATAGTGTTGTGAGTGAGAAAACCTAATATCGTGGATGCTTTTTGTTCAATTTAATAAGGGAAGGAGTATTGATTGTTACTTGATTTCCAGCTTGTCTCCTATATAAGCATTCAGAACCTGGGCTATGCGGCTCTCCAACAGTTACAAAAATAAATTGCGAAGCCTAATGGTTTCCATGGTGAAAGTCTTGCAGGCTGTCTAGAAAGAGCCTTTATAGAAAGTTACCACGTTATAAAAATAAACACAGTTGCACAACTTCAACGTTTCCTCCACGGAACACTCAGAAGTGGGTGTGGTTATGAACCTGTCAGTATCTTGTTTTTTAGCAGCCTTAAAATAAGTCTAGGCAATGACGCATCAACCCCCAAATGGTTATATACGTCACTGGCAATGGCTTTCCAAAGTTGCAAACTGGAGGCAGGTAGGAGTTTTTCCAAAGCCTTGAACATGACACAAGTGTGGCACTGTGGCCCATAGTGCACACAACCTGCCACGGTCGTGCACTGCCCTCACTAGTCAAACAAGTTTTACCAATTTGGATGGGCTTTCAAAATCCAACCTATTTGAGAAGAGAAAACAGGGAGCTAAAAGAAATTACTGGTAGGGCCTTTTTTATCCACGAGGATTCTGGGAACGGAACCCTCATGGAGAAAAATAATCTGCGAGTTTTGCCCCCCATCTGGAACTGACCAGAGCTGTGCTCCAGTCAGGTCTGGGATATCTTCTGAGCAGTGGTGAAATTCAGCCGGTTCTCACCTATTCTGCAGAACCGGTTACTAATTTTAGGTTGGGAGAGGGAAGAAAGGCAGCAGATGGCCCTGAAGGCTGCCCTGAAGGACATAGAACTGGTTGTTAATTTATTTGAATCCCACCACTGCTTCTGAGGCCTAGCAAGGCTGTGCACTTCTGTGAACTCTTGCTGGCTCAAGGCCATGCTCCTCAAGGAAGATTCCTCTCAGGTGTGTAATGCTGTAGGCAGCCTACTTGCCCAGCTGTTCTGGATGTTCCTGACCAGCCTGTGTTCTGTTGGCTGTAATAG
The DNA here is from genome assembly GCA_029204185.1 of Lerista edwardsae. Lineage (NCBI taxonomy): Eukaryota > Metazoa > Chordata > Lepidosauria > Squamata > Scincidae > Lerista > Lerista edwardsae. The sequence continues at coordinate 5,710 of JAJKFI010036980.1, forward strand.
GTGTGATGACTATAATAAGGGGATAAAAAGGGTCCTCAGAGGTCACTTGGGCATTTTCTGTTGCTGCTCATTCAGCTCTGAACTGCCATCATGGGTGCCTGGCCCGACAGGTAGGCCTGGGGGCTTTCACTAGTGGTTGAAGGAACCGGGTGACAGCTAGGAAATGTAGTTTAGGAAGCTAGCTTCTGCTATTCAAGCACTGATATCTTCTGTAAGATACTGCATGCATTTTGCTGCCTTAATGTCTGTATATGTAACCTCAATTCTTGTTAATACACCAAAATTCATTTTACAGGCCTGAGTTTGGTCATGAGTACTTAGAGTGGGAGTCGGCTGTCCAGCCTAGCTGCTTGGTCTGACTACCACAGTAATTGTCCAGACTGAGCAGTGGTTCCCAAACTCCTATGAGGGAGTTGGGAACCTTGTAAGTAGTGATGGAGGCAGGACAAAGGCAGCAATGCAATCCCCAGGGCTTATTTTGCACTTACCCCTTGCAGTGCTGGCCTCTGGGTGGTGGCGAGCCCTGTGGGGAGTGTCCCAAGGACTCTCCCCATACCCCGGAGGCCAGCACTGTGAGGGCTAATTATCCCTCCGTCGACTAACTTCCTAATGGAACTGAAATCTGTATTTTGATTTCTGATCTCGCACATAAAAAATTTTTTTTGCAATCTTTGCTCCTGACAAGTGCGTGGGTTTGAAACTTGGCCAATGTTTATTCAAACGAAAATGCAACTGATCTCACGGTTTTTCTCCAAAGAAATGGGCCTACTACAGAAGTCAGGATGCCACACTGCAACGTGGAATACAACAGAATTGCTGGGAAGCTGTTAAGAACTTCATTGCCAGATTAGAGCAAGGTCCCTCTAGGCCAGCTTATGTTTCCAAGAGCAGCGAAGTACATGGCCCTGGAACTCCCCAAGCCATCACAATCATAGGACTAACTAGGCATTGTTTACTTGTGTGTCTTGATCTGAGTTATGAAGTGGAAGACAAATACTGTCCTCGCAGAATCCAGCTTCTTCCCTTTCTTGCAATAGGTGTTTCTAAAGTGCAGATCAGTCAAGGATGCCACAAAACAGACTAAAAAAAAAAAAAAATTTCCTCTTCCTGTGTTCCCCTCTCTTTGCTTTTCACTTCCTGCTTAATGTCCCTTCATGCTTATTGCAATCCTATTCTCGCTGGAACAGCCAGGCTGACTGGCCTGTGCTGTATCCAGCGCAAGGTACGTACCAGCTGGCGGTCAACTCGGTGTAAGGGGATATTTTCAGTCCATACTCCATGTTGCGCCCCAGCCATCCCTATGGGACTACTCGGATCTGTTCCAGCAATTTCACTGGCATAAATCTGAGCAGCCTGTGAATGTTCTAACCTGGAGTTTAGGCCAGCACAAGGGCCACCGTGAAGCTCTTTTGGACCACTCTCAGAATGAGGCAGGATGGCGCACATCTGTGTGCTGGCCTCTCTGACTCCGAGAGTGGTCCAAACATACTGAATGGTGTCCTTTGGCCAGTCAAACTGCTGGTCTGACTGTGCAGGCCTAACTCCAGGTTAGGATTGCACCTTGTGTAAGGCCGATCAGGCTGAGAGTGGTGGTTAGGGTTTGACCTGTGCTACTACAGCCAATCTGACCTCCTCCTGGGCCAGATCCACCTTCCAGACTGCCCTTCTCCCACCCAAGAAACACCGCTCCCCACTTCCTTTCTGCCCTCCAGCCACCCTCTCGCACCCCTCACATTGGGCTTCCTCTGTTGGCATGAACTCACCAGCACAGGGTCCAGATTCGGCCTCCAGGGCCTCTGCGCAGGCCTCCCCAACTCCTGTGGTGCCGCCAACATGCCTTACAGCACGTTTGCAACACTTGGAAGCCAGCACAGGGGGGCTGTGCCCGCTTAAGTGTGCATTTGGATTGCTCTGCCCTCTGTATCACTTCATTGCTTACCTTTCATTACTAGATGTCTCACTCGATGCCACCTACATCCTGACAGCTGATTTTTCCATGGCCTGGTCCAGCTATACATGCTTCCAGATCAGATCAGCTGTTTGCGTAGACCAGTGCTTCCCAAACTGTGGGTAAGGAACCAATTACTTGTGGGTAGTTCAGAAGTCAATTTCAGGTGGGTTGCGTAGCACCTAGCACAGCCATCACTGAAAATATGGGAAGGTGGAACACTGGAAAGGGGGAGGGCAATGTGGTTGTTTTGCTTGTATCAGGGCTGTAAATAGGCGTTTTGCTTCCTTTCTGATTAACTTTGCTAGTGGAAAATGGCTGAGAAATAACCCCACTTATGGCTGCATTCTCAGGAAGGCAGTGGGCTCTGATGTCACGATGACAGCACTTCCAGCCATGACATCACTTAGGTTGGGTCCTGGGCAGATTGTCATTCTAAAAAGTAAATCCTGGTTCTAAAAAGGTTTGAGAACTGCTGGCATAGGCAATCATTTGTCATAGTTATATACCATGCTACCCAAAAGGGTTTCAAAGTGGTTCATATCTCAAAGGAACGAGAAGAGAATCCCCAGTCCCAGTTTACACCTTGTTAAGCTGGGTTGGTAGCCTCTGGACCAGAGACTTCAGCTTTAGTTTCAGACATCTCATTCTGCACCATGCTTTGAGTTGAAGCAGTGGCTTCTTCAAGCCAGTGGCTTCTAGAATAACTTGGCAATGATGGTTCTGGATCCTTCAAGTGCTCCAGTTTGGTTCTGCCTTGGAATATCAATGGTCCAGAACTGACCCAAACAGGATATAAAAATGATATCCATTTCCTCTTGTTTTTCCTCCACATCTTATTACAATCTTATTGGGAGTTCCTGGGTACCTGGAACCTTATTGGGGTACGTGGGAGTTCCTCTAAATGTGAGAGCTGGGCTCCATTTAACTACCGTTGCTGTTAGTATTGGGAATGGGGACAATTGCCTCCAGTGGCTTTTCCTGTTATTGTACACATATTCTGGTAAGAACGCTCTCTGACATTCTTTCCATTCTCCAGGTAAGGGTGCTGGCCCGTCAATGGGCCTCCTCAAGTCTGCGCCAGCTATTTTGCCGGCGCAGACTTGAAGGCCTCCGTGTCAGGTCGTATGGCCCAACATGGAGGACAGGATCCGCGATGGAGGCCACTGTGGGCTCCACTCCTGCCTCCACCCCCTCCACACAGTTCCACCCTCTCCACACGCTTCCCCAAGACCCGAAAGAGCTCACCAGCAGCAGCAGTGAGACTTACCGCCAGCTGGCTCCATGCCAGGTCCTCCTGGCACTGGGGCCTGGCACTGGCCCAATGTCATGGTAAGCACTTACTGCCAGCACTTTTGCGACACCAGCGCCATTGGTAAGCCTGGTCACTACTGGTGAGCAAGGAGCAGTAAACAATACTACACCCGTTCCTGCTGTTTGTCTTTTTGTTGGACTGTTGCAACATCTGAGCATCAGATACTGTGGTGATAGAATGCAATTTGTCCAAATTTTTGCTCTGAGCTCAGAGGTGCTAGTTTATTGATTACCAATATTCATTAAGATGCAGCAGAGGAAGAATCACTGTTCATAGAGGAAAGAAGTGTGTTGTACTTGGGCAGGCCCCCAGCTGAGCCATCGTGGGCCTCTTGTTTTCCAGAACAGTAGCTTCTCGCCACCCTAGCCAGCCTTCATTCAATTTACATGATTGATCACAATGAGGAGAAGCTTCTGCAGTAAAAGCTGTTTTTCCAGCTCATAGAAAACCAGCCTGTAAATCTGAAATAATTTTTGGGAGGCAAATGAGGCTCCTGTAGAATAAGAGTGATAACCACAAGAATTTTGTCCATGATAAGCCGGGTCCTGAAAATGTATACACACATGAGGGCATTTCAAACAGAATTGCTTCATAAAGCACTAACGATACAACTGAATTATAGTACCCCAACGTGGGAGATAAAAATAATAGAAAATCAACAGGTGCAAAACAGGATACATACTGAAAGAACAAGAAACTCAATGCACTTTGAGCAATGCCGGAAATAGATTCCAAAAAGCTTAACAAAAATATAGCAGTGCAAGTATTCCAAAAGGCTCTTTGCTGCAGAGAGACATATTTTTGAACAAGAGCTGCCTTGGCTCTACGTAGAGTGGCAAGGTGCCATCAAAATTTCAAAGCAAACACTGTGGCCTTCAGGTTTTCGAACAGAAACTCAGGTTTTGGAAGGTCATCTCAGGTTCTCTGTGGCTAGAGTTACCAGATACCAACTGGGACAGAGTGCATACATTTAGCCATTGAATAGAAGGGGGACTTTGGGCAGGTGCAGCTTTTGAAACCTTCCATGATGATCTGCACCTGCCCAAATTCCCTCTTCTATACAATGGCTAAAGGACTAGGCACTCTGATCCAGTCTGTATCTGGTAACCCTATCTGTGGAGAAAGGAGAAGGGAAAGTGAGAATAGTCTCCAAGTGAAGTCCTTTCCTGTAGTTATCAATGGTTTGTTCTCAGGATGGGGAGACCACAAAACTGCCTAGATGGTCTTGGCCATCTGCTAGATGTGCTACACTCCTTAAGCACTGCCTAAATACTGCTACATACCTGTGTTGTCTTCATCTTTGGGAGCAGCCCCAAAGAACACTTATTCTATGGGAGATCTTTAAGGACTAGGCTTTAAAGACAAGTGATGTGAAGGGAAGTAAAGATGCACTTCTTGTTTCTTAATTTTAAAAGGACTTTATAATTTTTTAAATTGGTTATATACTGTAGGGCTTTACCAGTTCTCTCTTTTTCCACTCCGATACTGAACTACACTAGAGGGTTGTCTCTAAGAAGCCAGGAACTGGGAATAGGGCAGGGGCGAGACTTTTCACAAATCCTAATTTCATTAGCTCTGTGGATTAGATTTCAGCAGCCTTTTGAGTGACTGGATGGATTCCTGCTTTTCCTTCTACACCCGGCAGCTGTGCAGTCTAAAGTTTTCTTGTTTTCTCATTTATAAGTGTTGTTATAGGAAGCTCCCTGGAGATGATGCAGTGTACTGAACAGGAAAGCTTTTACTGAACTGAATTGCTGGGAAGAAATCTCAATAGCTGGGCTTCTTAAAGCTGCAGAGTCAGGTGAAGCTCCAAAAGGAAAGGAGTATTAGTCCCTCCTGCATGGCTACAATTTTCGATGCAGCCAAACATTGACCTGATATGCATGAAAAAATACAAGCGTGCTGAGCTGTAATCCTCACTGGGGAGGATGGGTTAGGACAGTGATGGTGAACCTTTTGGGCTCGGTGTGTCAAAACTTCGGCAAATGCTTAACTTGACTCTGCTGGTGTGTCACCCCCCCTTCCCTAACAAAAGAGAAACAATTCTTTATATTCATTTATTTAAACAAAAATGCAGCCAGTCATGTGTGGTGTAATGTATTATATAAAGAAACACCAAATAATTACAAAAATGAAAAATGAGTAAAGCAAACTCGGTTTTTGTCAGGTGTTGGTGACTATTGGTGTGTCACCCCAAACGTTGTGGTGTCATAGGTTTGCCATCACTGGGTAAGGAGAAGGCATCAGGGGGATAGTGCAAAACAGTTAAGGTGACACTAGGGTAAGTCGAGAAAGTCTTGATTCCATGATTCTCAGAGGATGAAAGGGATAACTGATAGGCTTGGATCAGGAAGAGCTGAGTTCAAATTCTATTCTGAATTCTACTTGCTTAAGCAGATCTGTAGTCATGCTAGACATTACTGGTACTGTGAATGCAAAGTGAGGATGGGGGTATGTGATGGTGAAAGCACTGAGTGAAAAGAATTCTTGACTCCCCCACCCACTGTTTTCCCGCCCCTCTCAGCTATACTGTGATCTACTTTTTGAGCTCAAAAAGGTATGAAGCGGAAGCAGGGGGAAAATGATAGGCAAAGAAAGGTTCAACATCAGCCTTCTCATCTGCCTCCTATCTCTTGAAGATATGCTTCTCCCTACCTCTGCATTTTCATTAATAGGCACATTTTTGCATTATGATGCCTGGTGCATCACACACACACACCCCTCTGAGACCCCCATTTCTACAGTCCCAGGCAACCAGGAAGAACCAAGTTCCTGTACGCGAGTGATGGACTTGCTCAAGTAAGCAAGAAGAGGATGGGACAGTAGCTGGGCAGGCAACAGGTGAGTGCACCTCTAAGGCACTCCATGCCAGATTACTGCCCCACTCAACCTGCCTCTTGAAGCCACTGCTTCAGTGGGTCTCGTGAATGAGCCCCCCCCCTCCACATGTGAGAAAGTACTTCCAACAGGATACATACAGGGCATGTGTGTTGTGTGCACAGGCTTTCTAGAATGGTTATTCTGGGGTTGCATCATTTTTCCTAAGATGGCAATGTCCTAAAGAGACGATTTGAGGAAGCCTCTTAGAAGCTCCTCCCTGCCACTAGTATAGAGGATTCTCATCAGATGGGGAGTAGAGATACAGTTTTGCCCACAGGCTTGCACTCCCTTAGAGAAGACCCTACTCCTCCCCACTTCTGATGTCTAGACTTCAGCAGTGCTGGTGCCAGTTTGCTTGGGTTTCTGGGGCAAAGTCCTGCACTAAGGCTTCCATGGAACACCCCCACCTGCTTCCAGTGGCACCAATCCTGAGGGTTCAGGAGTTAGCCCAGCCTCTAATGGGTGTGGTCCTGGACAAAGATGTCCCCCCATTTCAGCCTCAGGAAAAAGCTGGTCTTTCCCTGCTGTGCTCCCAGTAAGTGCCTCTTCCCCTAGAACCACAAACATTAGTAGAACAGTGGATTATATAACCTGTTGTTAAAGGGAAGAAATCTGTGACTTGGAAATAGTAAAATCAGTAATAAAGGATGATGGACACCTAGCTAATTGCAGAACCTCGAGACAGCTCCTGCTCTGAGCTTTCAGTGAACAGAGCAGTTTATACAACAACATTGCATCACACGCTGCTCCAGCAATAAATATCACGCTACCCTTTCAGATACTCCCTGTGGAGCAAGACCTGAGTGCTCTCTAAACCTACAGTCTTGGCAGCCAGCCTCTAACCATCTCTACTCGTAAGGATGGTATTTTCCTTTGGAGCTAGAGAGACATCCATCAAAATGAAATGAGGCAGACTTACCCTTTTTTCTGACCTGAGCTGCAGCTTTTCCTTCCATTGAAGTGTCCCTTGAATGTCCACCTGACAAAAGGCACAGAAATGGGCATTTTATTCTTGTGTAGCAAGTCCTGAATGTTTGCCTAACCAGGGAGCCCTTGTCTCCAATAGTATATCAATTTGGCAGACAGAACGTTTCCCTGAGTTACAAAACACCGCTGGTATAGACAGCTTTGCAGCACTGCTCATGTAACTAGCTGCAAAATTCCAAAAGTTATAGTATTGGGGGGAAAACATTCAAAATTAATATAGTCAATCCTTGTTATCCACTAGGGTTAGGTTCCTGGAAAATCTCATCGATAGCAAATTCACAGATTCACTGATCCTATGGGATCAGTAGGGTTAGGTGCAAGGGGTGTCTTATCTGCCATCAGAAAAATCCAGCTGAGGAAGCCAGCAGAGTGCAGCAGAAAGTGCCAAAAGACCTCTGAATGCTGCAGAAATCTTCCGGAGGCTGCAGGGATCTTCAGAACAGCCCCTGTGACTAGCATGAACCCCTTAAACATGGCAGGTGGATGCTTCTGCCAGCCATTTTAAAGGGTTCAGCGCTGGTTGCAAGTGCCATTCTGAAGATCCCTGCAGCCTTTGGAAGTTCTCTGCATAGTGGATTAATGAGGACAGAGGTGCAGATAATGAGGTAAGTAGCAATTCTGCACCTCGCAGATAAACAAATTCACAGATAGCATGTTCACATATAACTGATTTGAAAATCATGTCCAAAAACTAAAGACATGTGCTTTAAATGGTACTGATTCTTGATGTTAAGAGCCAGAGAAGTAGTGAAGCATGTCATCTTCCAACTCATACAGAACTCCACATAGCACACAGAGTCGGGGTCTTAATATACATACAAAGGCTTTAGCTTTAGTGGAAATGCAGATAGTTGCCATAGCAATACATACAGTGATGATAGTTCTAGGTTCTCTGTTTGAGCATGGCTGCTTGTTAGCTGTGCTTTGGGCTGTTTACATTTCAAACTAGAGCATTGCAGTAGCTCCTATGTGTCAGGGGTTAAGTAAAGGTTAGATCAGAGCTAAGTATGACAAAGAATCTTCACTTTGGCTCAAATGTACAGTTTTCCATGTTTCTGTTAATGCTGCAAAGCCTATGATTACCAGATATAAACAGGGAATTTGGGCTGGTGCAGCTCCTCATGGAAGGGTTTCAAAAACTTCACCAGCCGAAATTCCCAGTTCTATAAAGTGGTTAAAGGTATAGCTACTTTGTCCCAGTTTGTATCTGGTAACCCTACCAAAGCCCCATCCCTATGTGAACATTTTCCACCCCGTTCGTCGTTCCCGATAGCTATGAAGTTGGGAATGGGTAGGAGAAGTGGCATACTGGGACAGGGGGGCAGGTTTAATGAACCTGGCAACAAGAGGGTAGAGAGGAACCCTTGAGCAAAATCCCTCCTGTTCAGAGCCCTGCCCTGAAGCAGGAGTGAGGCTTTCCTGCGTCAAGAACTGGAAGTGCAATACTGTACTTTCTTTAGCTCCCGTATCTAGCAAGTGATCTATCCCAATGCTTTCCAAAATGTGGGTCGGCACCCACCAGCGGGTTTCAACCTGACTGTTGGCGGGCCCTGAAACTGACAAGCAGATAGCTGACTAGGAAAATGTACTGAGCCCTACTATGGAAAGTGAAACTTAACCATACGTGTGTGTTTACGTGTATGTAGGCAAATGTGCCTCAGTCCATTGAAATGGCAGGACGAGAGAAATGTAATGCTGCCAGAATGGTCCTGATCCAATGAACGCAGGCCCCCCCCAAACCCTTGTGAAGTCTCCCCTCTCTGAGCAGACATGAAGCTGAGCCACACATGAGCACTTACTCATAAGTAGGCAAATATGCCTCAGCTCTTATTGGATGCTGGGCAAAGAGCCGCCAGAACGTAGAGCTCAGCAAATGCTCCAGAAGGCCCTTCTGGCATCATACTAAATAGGATAAAAACAGAGGCTTGAGATAAAGTAAAACGTTTAAGTCCTGTAACGTTAGGTGGGTCCCGTTAGAGTGTCGTTTTAAAAAGTGGGTCCCAGTGCTAAAACATTTGGGAACCACTGATCTATGTCGTCTTCTGTGGAATGATTAATACAAATAGTGGCTCATCATCATCAACCTTTATTGGCATAATAAGTACACGTACATAAATAAATAAAATAAATATTATAATAATAATATTAATTAATTAATTAACAAAACTATCTAATCTTCATCAAGTTTTAGATCCACCACCAATTGTGGTGGATCAGGTCCTCCTTCTCTTGACAATTGATTACAAAAAAAGATGCCACTTTTGCAGTTAGATCTTCATCAGTCCCTGAGGATGAACCAGGTTTTGTCTGTGACAATCCTACCCTCCCGCTTAACAAAAAGACCCTCAAGGAAAGCTAAGTGGAGATCTTCATCAAAGGGACAACACAGAATCCTATGTTGCACACATACAATGACCTCCGGAGGTTTGTATGGACCCTGGAGGGCATACAGATTGAAACATTGGTGTGCTGCGAATGGTTCGCAAGTGTACTGCGAGAGTTTGGGGGAGGGTCATATTGTAGAAGGATGTGAGCCCCCAGAAGGCATTGGGATGTGCCTTGTCAATTGTCAAAAAACTGATGGGGTGCCCTGAAAACTTTAGTGCTTTGTCAGTGTGCTGTGAGGTTGAAAATCACTGCTCTAGGGCTTCTGACTGGACTGCCACTGGACTGCCATATTCTTCCTGAACAACTATGAGTCCAATTTGGAGGGGGCGGGCCTAGCATCTGCTGTTCAGTGCTGGACTCCAAACCTGAGAGTGAGGGAGGACCAGAAAGTGAGGACCCCAAGAACCTCAACCCAACCCCCTAGAGATGGTTCTGTTGCAGTAGACCTGCCCAAGAGGGTCAGATCATGACTTACCACAAATCTCCCACACTTCATGGCTAACTACCAACACAGGAAACAAGTCAAGAAAAAGTGACCAAGGCAACCAAGTGTTCACCTCTAGGCCAAGAGGCCAACTCTTGAAATGGTGGAGGTTGGGGTGGGTGACATAAAAAACTCAGTGGGAGCTGGGACTCTGCTGAATCAAGTTGTTGCCTCGGAGCTTTCTGGAGTCATATATGGCTAACAGCCATGCCTGGGGCTGAAATAGGACATGGAGGATGCAGGCTTATGTGAATGATTGAAAGGCAAGGCAACTGCAGTAGAGAGGCCTAACTTTTCCATTTTAAAACTTTACACCAGAACAGGGCTACCTAAGGGCACCTACCTTATATAATCAAACAAATCGTGCCCCCTCTCTCCCTTTCACATGCAATTGCTTGCAAAAAAATATATTGTTATGGAACACAGGTGAGTTGCATACAATAACTCTTGGTTCTATGCAGTAGACTGCACTTAGCACTTAGACTGGGAAACATTACTCTTTTGGAAAAGCAATACTCATGAGGCAGCAAACACTGCAGTCTGCTCCATGTAGAGCATAACAAAAATGTGCAGGTAGTTTTTCTCCCAGATTTTAACTCTTACAGGTGCCGCCAGCGCCTCCATTCTAGTGCTTTGACACAAGTTGGCCAGGCTTTTTGCTGCAAACCTAATTAATTTATGGATGAAGCTGCAAAGCCTTCGGCCGTTACATAACTCCCCTTGACCTTATACACCATCTCTTAGAGCAATGCACTTTCATCCTGGGCTTGCTTAGAGTTTTCTTTCAAGACCTTCCTTCTGGGCCACACATCTTGCATGTCTTGTCCTTGCAGCAAATTTAGTACATACAACCCTGTCTCTGCCCTTTTTGAGTCTTTCTTCATTGTTGGTTTGAGCTTCTTACATGCATTGTAAGTCGCAGGACGTTCAAAGACATCTAATTTTTGAAATTCGAGTCATGCTGAGGGAGACAGAGATGGATCAGTAGACACAATTGCCCCTAAGTTCTCCACCCCACAGTGTACAGCCTGCCACACTCCTCCATTTACAAAGGGACAATGAAATGGGCAGTCGATAAGAAACCTTTGTAACCCAGTGTTTATCATTAGCAAACTTGCTGGTGGAAACCACCTTTCTTTCCTTGTTTCGTCATTCATTTCTTCATTCTGTGTCTATGCAGAAGAAAGCCTTTGAGTTCAATGAGACTTACTCCCAAGTAAGTATGCAATTGGATTGGCCCAGTCCTAACTGGACTATGCGCTGCTGGAACTCATATTCCAACAGCACAAGGCCCTTTGCAGCAGCGTGAAAGCTGGGCTGCCATTATGCGCTTCTGGGCCACAGCTGCAAATAGGCAGAGTTGTGATGCTTGCGCCAGTGGCTCCTGGAGGCTTTGCTGCTCTCAGTGGGGGGTATGTTATGGGCAGAGAGCGGGGATGGGGTGGATCTCAGTAGCACCAGCATGCACCAGAATCCTATCCTTTCTTTCTGAACTCTTCCCTTTATTTCTTCGGATTTATGGCAGCTACATAGCTGGCATAGGTCCAGGCCGACCCATAGGCCACCAGGAGGCCTATGCAGAGGTAAGTAGAAAACTACTTACCTCTGGCAGGCCTCCACCCCCCAGATTGAATGCAACACACTCTCTGTCAGCGCAGCTACATCGTCAGTAACGGTGGGAGATACGATAGGGCTGCTGTCTACTCAACCCAAGACCTCAGCCTATTTCAAAGGTCTATTTAGGGCGCAATCCTCACCAGCTTTCCAGCACTGACATAGCTGTGCTAACAGGGCCTGTGCTACATCCTGCAGTGGAACAGTTGTCACGGAGGCCTCCTCAAGGTAAGGGAGTGTTTGTTCCTTCACCTCGGAGCTGCATTGCCTTTACCCTGGTGCTGGAAGGTTGGTTAGGATTGTTCCCTTAATGACCTAATGCTGGTGCCTTTCATCTAGTGCTGGGCTGAATACAGGCATGCCCTGGGACCCGCTGGGGTTCAGTTTTGGACATCCCCGTGGATACCTGAAACTGTGGATACTGGGGATGTCTTTTTAAAGATAGGGGAACATTAAACACATCTCTTTTTTTTTTTACTTTGTTGCAATAAAACCATTGATGTTCCCCTATGCAATAGGTGTCCCAGTATCTATGGATAACTGAAACCATGGATGCTGAATCAGTGGACACTGGGGCACGCCTGAATTCTCCAGTTTTCCCTAAACGAGCTGGATCATGAGAATGTGCGCCTTTTCCAGATCTTGTTGGGTAGCATTGTTTTCCACTGCTGCCGCATTGTTATTTTCCCCAGGCTACCATTGCTTTCCCCTCCCTGGATTAATCCCATGAATAATAATTCCCAATCAGAGGTCACACATTCAACAGGATGACCTCATGGTACAGAGCCAATCAGCTTTGACGATGAGATTTATTCACATGGCTCTCCTTGTTCTCCACAATGTCAAGTTTGATTAATTTAACATTCTGGAGAACAATGTGAACAAATAAACAAGCAATTTTTCAAGGAATGTTGAAAAATCATCAAATGGAGAGAATTGTTGATGAAAACGCAAGCCTCGGAGTGAAGGAGTTTCAGCTTAGCTTTGATCTCATTCGCTTTCTATGGAGACCTCTTCACATTTGTGCTCATTTCTCCTTTACGGACATTGTGCTATTCAAAAGCAATTAACGGTCAAACTAGACATGGTCCTAATTGCGTAATGTGTCCCAATGGGGAGTTAGTTTATAAATAGCAAGAGATATGGTGAAACCACAGCAGGGGTCAGGAGGACAAGTGGTGGATCCAGCCACCATTGGATAATATGGGCTGCCCAGGGGCAGAAAAGGAGTGCTGCCTCTTCCCCGGGTGTCTGATCTGCACTGCTCTGCCAGCCCCCCCCCCCGCCAGGCTCTCCGAGAGGAGAGCTACCTTGGCACCACCCTTCTCCTGCTCAACCAGTGCGCCACCCAGGGCATTTGTCGCCCCCCCTTCAAAATGGTAGGGCTGTCACAGTAATTTGCCCTTGCCATCGTTTTCGTCCTGACCCCCCACCTTGCCTTCCAAGCAGATAGAGAGCGCTCTGCACAGGGCCGGTCCCTCCATGCGGCTCACATTGGGTGGCAGATTGCTGGGAGCTAATATTGGAAGTGTAATTGATCTCTGAACAGCAGAGAAGATCCCAAGATTTTTTGTCTATGAATAAATGCCAATCGCCCGGTTCCAATATGATGCTGGTGTTGCCTTAGCCTTATTCTGCATTTTTAATGTTTTGATATTGACACTGAGGCCAGAGTTCAAAACTACTACAATACTGCCAGAAAGAAGAGGTGTTATCAGGACCTGATGAGGAGGATTGGGTCTAGCTCCAATTTTTGAACGTTCTCTGTGTTCATGTTAAAATGTTTAATACTTAATTTTGGGTTTCTTTAAACTTATTCTCCTTATTGTGGTTACATTGTACTTTAGTTTTGTTCTCTGTAAGCTGCCTTGGGCATTGCTTTGGCATGGGAAAGGCAGGGTATAAAGTCTTCAACTAAATAAATAAATAAATAAATAAATAAATGAAAGATGCCCCAGTGGCATCTTCATACTTGGAACCATCTTCCAGTTGATACTCCCTTCTCCTTACCTGCCCTTTAGGCCTTGCCTTTTGAGCAAGGCCTACAGGCATGGCCCCTGTTGAAAAATGTATGGTGTTGTTGTTAGCAGTGCTAAAAAAGCTCTGCAGTCTAGCAGATATGGAACTTCTGAACTTGCACATAGGAAACCAAAGGGCATTGAAATAAATAGATTTATCTACTGTTTTGCTGCTACTCTGCAATTAGTATGCCATACTTCTATTATACTACTACTATACGTTTACTACTATTACTATAATAATAGACTATAATATAGTATACCGTCAACCTGTGGGTTGGGACCCCAATAGGGTCACGAAGCCTCATTTTGGGGTTTGTGGCAATCTTTCAAAGTCTATGCAAGAGAAGGTGCTGCCTTATTCAAAACTGAGTTCTGGATATAATCCTGCACAGCCTCTCTCAGGGTGCAATCCTAACCTGGATTTAGGCCGGCACAATTAGGCCAGCCAAGTTTGGCCTGCACAAGGGATACTATAAAATATGTTTGGACTTCTCTCGGAGTCAGAGAGGCCAGCACACAGACGTGCCTCGTCCTTCCTGACTCCGAGAGTGGTCCGAACGTGCTTTACAGTGGCCCTTATGCTGGCCAAACTGTGCTGGCCTAACTCCAGGCTAGGATTGCACTCTCACTCTCTTCCCCTGCAGCCTCTAAGGCCAACCCTGCGCAGGCTGCTGCTACCTCACAGGGTTGTTGTGAAGACACAAAAGATGGGGGGAATGGGGTAGGTGGGGGGCAACTGGGCGGATCGGGTCTGAGAAGAAGGGTGGTATTGTTAGTGGGTCCCCAGTCTCATACTTTATTTTTTTTATTGGGGTTGTGATACAAAAAAGGTTGAAGGCCACTGCTTTAGTAGAAGCTGGAGATAACATGCTGAAATCAAACCAACCAGCTTCCCTAGGAACATAGATAATGGCTTGGATCCAAACTTCCCATTCCGTTCATGGAGGCGCCTGCTGTGGGAAGTCACATTCTCATGAGTCCTGGTCATGGAAAAGCTTCACTTGCTTAAGTTCTCTGTGCGAAGCTGGCTAAACAGGATAAGTGATTAAAACATTAATATTTGTATGTCCCATTTTGCAAGTCATGGGCAGCCCAGACCTACCCAGAAACTCCAGAAATAGCAATGCACATCGTAGTTCCATGCAGAGTATTAACATACAGAAATCCAATCGGAAGAAATGCTGCCCACTCCTCCTACAGTCAGATCAGAGCTAGAAAATGAGTGCAAATCCAGCCACAGTATATCTGCCATGAAACTGGAATCAGTGAAATGTAATACCTGTCAGAGAAGCTACTTTTCCGCATGTCTGGCCATAGCAACAAATTTGTTCAGACTCACTACATCTGATGCTGCATTAGACATCTTTGTCTTGCAGTGCTTGACATAAAATCAGCTGCCCTTTATTAGTACAGTAGAGGCTTTTTGGATGGTTCTTTACCAAATGTATTCAAATTGCCGGTCCCCAGAGTCCTGAAAGGCACTTACCAGATGGTTCCTGTCTCTGTCTGAGATGGAAGTATATTGTTTTCTGAACTAATTTACCTACATCATCTGGTACCTACAGAATGAAAATGTGCCCCCTCTTCATTCCAAGGCATAGCTGAGGAAATGGATATTCTCCCTGGGCTTCTTTTGCCTCATTTTGTTTCAATGGGCTTAACGTTCTTGCTTTATCAATTAATTCAGCTTGTATTCTGCAAGTATAGCTAGCTACATATTCCCGGCTGTTATGAGAAATTCCATCACTGTTGATTCAAATGTGTGGAGCTGCAACAGAACTCCTACAGGGAAACACACGAGCCCATGTGTGATTTAGTTAGCATTGTGATAGAGTGCTGTCGTCTATTAGAAGACCAATACCATGGGCTTAATTAGATGTAAAATATCCCCCTCTCATAAGTATGGTAATTGGGACTGTGTACAGTCAGATTGCATCATTCATACACTTTGCTCGTGTGAATTCAGATATATATACTGGGGCGGGGGGAGATTTAAATAGTGCAGGCAATACCAACCACCATTCTACTCACCTAGTATATGCCCCAGAGTGAGCGTGAGATGAGAGAATGAAGCTGCTGTCCCTTCAGTCATCTCAATTCTTGCATGTCTCTCTTAGTGTGGTTTTAGTTTTTAAAGAGAAAGTTCATAATTTGGGGATTTGAGGGTAATTTTGACTCTATGCCATTTTTCTTTACGCACTGACCTGAGCACCTAACCCTCATGTAAGATGCAAACTGAATATACAGTTATATACAAACTGAATATACTGTATATACAATGTTAGCTTTTCATGCTGGCATGGAAAAACCTCAGTTGTGTTGAAAGACACACTTCCATGTTTGCTGTTTCACAAGGAAAACGTATAACATTTCCATTTTCTAAACAGAAATCCTTTCTGGACTGCAGTTTCTTTGAGGGAAAGAGATAGACACATTGTTTTTGTTGCTTTTGCTTTTCTAGTAATTAGAGTACCTCTATTTGTTCAGTTAATATCCTGTTGTTTCATTGGCATGATCAGGGCAGTTAAAGTCACCACTGCATAAAAAGAGATTTTTGGCCACTCCTTTGGCTCTTGCCACTTAAAGCTCCTTCGGTGCCAGGAGGGTTTGGACATGCACTATGTAGAACGGCATGCAACAGACAACGAAGTCTCAGAGTCGAGCAAGGTTCAGCCACAACCCTATGTTTACAAGAAGTGTGTAAATACTTTCATGTGTGGAATGTTAGCCTGTATGCAACACTCTGCTCCCCATACTGCACCATGTCACCTCAGTAGTATAACTTGGCATGAGTGGAGGCCATTTTGGGTCTCTGAACATGCTGCTCTACCACAACTGTGGCTATGCATCCCCATTGGGGCCACAGCCCCATGGTTGAAGAACACTGACCTAACAGGCTCTGAAATACTAAGGGTTGTACAGCATTGTAAAATCAATCATTCTGAGGAAACATTTCTACTTTCCATAAAATAGGTGAAATGCTTGGTGTGAAATTTGCATTTGAAGACCGACTCTAATTCGTATCATTAATCTCAACATCAAAAGAAAGTTGTTCTTTGCTTGCCTTTAATCTCTCTGCCTTCTGCTTCAATCTTACGCCGCATTACATTATTTCCGAAAGCATGAGATCATTCAGTCATACCAGTTTCTATCACAACCAGCTCTGAACCATCTTTATTTCCGCTACTGTAGCTGTGTTGACTTAGCTTAGGAGTTGGAATTGGAGAAGGAAAGGGTCAGTCTCGGTGGCACCTGTGTGCACCAGATCCTAAGCCCAAACCCTATTGCCTGTCCCCTTCCTTCTCCCTTACTGTCAGACTTGTGCCAGAAAAATAGCTGGTGCAGATCTGAGAAGGCTCATTGGGGCCATGGAGGCTTGCCGTGGGATAGAGGAACAAAAATTCTCTGTCCTCGAGGAGGCCTCCAGACTGACCCTTTCTCCCGTGCAGGATTCAGCAGGCACACCATTCATGTGGCTGCAACATTGGGGGGGGGGGGGTGGGAATCGAGGGTGCAATCCTTACCTGGAGTTAGGCTGGCACAAATCCCTAGTGCTGACCCAGAAGTGTCGCAAACACACTGTAAAACGTGTTTGGACCACTCTGAGTCAGGGAGGACAGCACACAATTCCTTTGTGCCGGCCTAACTCCAGGTTAGGATTGTGCTCTGAATTAGGATTGGGCTGTAAAAGAGGCAAAGAGACACCTTCTAAATGGTGCCTGCTCATATCTAGCAGGGGTGGGGAGATGAAACTTGTTACTTTATCACCATACCAGGAACATAAGACTATAAGAAGAGCCCTGCTGGACCAGGCCAAAGGCCCATCTAGTTCAGCTTCCTGTATCTCTCAGGGAGCACACGAGAAAACAAGATGCCTGCATCCTGTTGCCACTCCTTTGCACCTGGAATTCTGAAGTACACCTGGCTTCTGAAGTAAAAAGGTTTTCCTGCGTTTCTGTGAGGCCGGCTATAGTTAGAGATGCAGCTGCCATAGGTTTTTTTAAAAGTAATTGTATATGAGCTTTCTTCTCACTGAGGAGGTAAACCTGCATATAGGCTTTTTTTTTTTTACTTCAAGCAGCATATGGGGCCTAGATAAATAATCCTCAGATTGGTTCAGAGTGCCTTTAGAAGATACCATATGAAGGCACCAGCTAGAAGCAGAGGTGGGAGGAAATGGTTGTATTTTTTCACAGATTTCGGTGTTTTCCAATGGTAGAAATGCAGAAAGCGGTGGTATGTGTTTTTATTCCAAATTATATTGTAATTATGCATTATAATAACTTTAAAAGTGTACTATTTATTTATTTATTTCATTTATACCCTGCCTTTCTGCCCATAGGCACGCAAGGCAGCTTACAAAAACAAACAAACAGTAATACAATAAAATTCACAACATTAAAAAAGCAGTAAGGTGATATCACTAGGTAGGTGATATCGGTGATATACTGTCAGATGAAGCTGCAACCATTACACATGCACTCCCTCATTAAATAATAAATAAAAACCAAATAAAATTGGTTTCATTTGCAGATTTTGGGTTTATTTTATAAAATTGCGAAGTGCAGAAAGCAATGTTATGTATTTTTTTTGTTATCATTTTCTCCCACCTGTAGCTATAGGAATAAGCAAGCCCCACCTCCTCCACGAGGCCTGCTACTTATGCAGTAATGGAAGCTTGAAAAAGAGCTGGCGTGATCACAGAAATAATGGCACTTCCATGCATAACCTCACACGGCACTGGGCACCGATCCACCCCAATGACATAATGGGCACTGCCACCAGTACTGAGGGTTCAGGGGTTGGCCTAGCTAGGGGTTGGGTGTGCTCCCTTACCCAGGGCCCAACCTGGCTGGCCTCAGACGCTACCCCTACCACTACCCCTAACTCAGCAAAACACTGTATAGTGAAATGGTAATCCTTTTGTCAATGTGAGCTTTCCATGCTTTCACAGAAACATGAAAGACAAATGAGCCAAACTTTGTGTAGGAAAAAATGCCCAGCATTACTGTGATGCAAGACTGAAGGAAAAAAATTGTGGAAGGGCAGCATACCATCAATCAATCAATCACTAGTATTTATATACCGCTTTTCAACATAAAGTTCGCAAGGCGGTTTACAGGCAAATAATAACGTTAAAGTTAAATGGCTCCCTGTCCCAAAAGGGCTCACAATCTAAAAGAATGGAGAACACCACCAGCAACAGCCACTAGAAAGACTGTGCTGGGGTGAAGAGGGACAATTGCTCTCCCCCTGCTAAATATAAGAGGACACCACTTGAAAAAGTGCCTCTTGCCCAGTTAGCAGGGGTAATTACCATCCCATGAGTAATTTAAAACTATTCTTCAAAAGCTGAACCTTACAGAAATATCTTGCACTAACAAGGGGCTGCACTAATTTGCCTTTCATCTCGAACATCTCTGATGCTGTGATAAGTCACATGCAGCAAAATTCTTTATTCTTTCAAGTCGGGGGCTAAACTTCCCTTGACTCCCTTGGCAACAACATTAGGCCATCAGGCTTCATTATGAAGACAAGACAGGCAATATAAAATGTGCAATGTCTTGGCCTTTCAAGGGTGACACAGGGCCCAATCCCAGTGGTGTAGCTACCTATGGGCGGTGCAGCGTTCCAGGTGCTATTCTCGGGGGGGGGGTGTCACCACTGAACCTCAAATTTTGAAAATTGCGGGTTTATGGAATCCTACCATTATGCTGTATACCATTGGATGTGGAATTTCACCCAGAATCCAATGGAAAAAACCAGAGTGTACTATCTCTATTCTAGCAAACTCTATGGCCAAAAATGTAAAAACCAAAAATTAAACAGAAGTTTGATTTTCAGTTTTTACATTTTTGGCCATTGCGTTTGCTAGAATAGAGTTCGTACACTCCAGTACAATTTGCAGTTTTTAAAGTCATAGTTTCAAGGAATAATACCATCATGCTGAATACTGTTAGATGTGGAATTTCACCAGGAATTCAATGGAAAAACCTGGAAAAACCTAGCAAATGTTATGGCCAAAACAAAATACAAGTGTCTTATGGAGGAGTGTCAAACATATAGCCTGTATGATGAGTCCATAAATTTTGTCGGGGTGTATGTGTCAAAAATGTTTGGGCCCTGGGTGCAAAATGACCTAGCTACATCACTGCCCAACCCTATCCAAATTTCCAGTGCCGATGCAGCCCCAAGGTAAGGGAACAAGTGTTCTCTTATCTCAAGGAGGCCTCCGTGACTGCCCCCACATTGCAGGATGCAGCACACACCCTGTTGGCACGGCTGCATCAGTGCTGGACAGTTGGATAGGATTGGGCACACAGTCGGTGTTCAGAGCAATAGAGTGAGCAGAGGCTGGTGAAGCTGTGGCTTGAACTGAGTCAACCATCTACAAAAGAGCATCTTTCAGATTTGGTCTTTTTTTTTTGCTGATTATGAATGATCTTTGTACAGATGGATCTTTCTTCAAACAAGCATGAGTGTTTTCAGAATGCTTTTATTCAAACAGCTTATGAGATGTTTAAACATTGCCTTCATTTCCCACTTACTTGTCTTATGCTAGGAGACAATGTGCTGAGCCATTATATTTGTTTGCCTTCCTGGAAGGTAATAGCATATAGGCTGTGATGGTATTCCACTATGAATGTAGGTGCAGGACTATGTGTTCTTGTCAGTTGTAGTACTGATGTGTTTCAAAGACGTTTGTACTAAATAAATACCTCCTTCAGTGTGTACAAAAGAAGGCCTGAATCAGCCCAAATTTAAAAATGTACATCAGGGTCATAGCTAAAGAAGTGCAGGGGGGTGCAATTGCACCGGGCAACAAGCTTTAGGGGGGGCAACACACTCAGTTTGACACTAGTAGCCAAAATTGTGAAAATCTTAATGTGTAGGAATAATACCATCATGTTATGTATCATTTGATGCGGAATTTAATGCAGAGTGCAATGAAACAAACTGGAGTGTAGTATCTTCATTCTGTCAAAAGGTATGCCAAAAAAGGAAAGGAAAAAAATACAACTATGATGTCACTTCCTGTTGTGATGTCACTTCTGGGGCATCATTTTGCCCACTGCACCAGGCTACACTTTTATTATCTATGCCAGTGGTGTACATTCTTGGATACACATTCCGAAAGCTTCCTCATTGGAGGTTTTCAAGCAGGGGGTGGAGGGCCACCTATCAAGGATGCTACAGCAGTTGCCTGCACTGAGCTGTAGGTTGGAGTAGACAATTTCCAAAGCCCCTTCCAGCTCTATGATTCTTTCAAGGCAGGGTTGTATGTTCTATGTACATGATTAAGCGAGAACAAGGTTGTGTCACCTTTATCCTTCCTTTGAAACTGAAAGATGAATTGTCATCTCATACCGTCTGAGCTAGCTGGGTGAGAAGGTCTCAAGAAATCATGCATTAAAACCCTTCTGGCTGTAGAAGTTCTTGCTTCCAAGTGCTATTCCATAGTGCGAATTCATGTGAGCTTGCCAGTCCATTTTCTTACTGGGCAGGTTTGTGCTAATTGATGACAGGAAGTAGCACCTATTAAGATGACTGCATCAAGTCTGATGCTTCTTTCTCCATCCGTGTGGGGTGTTGTCGTGAAGGACTTTAGAGCATCTGAACAAGATCAGGAAATGTGCAAGCCACTTATGTAACCCACCAAAAATCAGGTCACGACCCACTTATTTGCAGTTGTGTGGTTGGGGGGGGCACAGGACCCCTGGTGGCACTCCATGGGGGCAGCAATGCT
>JAJKFI010036981.1:0-27191 GCA_029204185.1 Lerista edwardsae
TTTGAGCCTCCCATTTTAGAGTCCTCCACCTCATTTTATGATACTTCTTCATACATACCATTGCTGGGGGAAATGTGGATTCCTATGTACTGTGTTAGCAATTGATCTGGCTTGCTAAATGGCAACAACTTGCAAAGAAAAGCATCTTTTGCCACCCTATCGGATTGCTTAGCTGCCTCTCTATGGGATGTCTGTGCAGAAAAAGTGGGTGTCAGCAACCCATCTAGGAGCTAAAAGTATCTGTTGATCCCAAATCTGGACAATTCACAAAAGAATCAATAGATTTGCAGAGTATTAGGCACATAATAAACAAAACATGCATTTGTATCTGAAATAAAATGTCCCCAAGTATCATAAACCAAAACTGAAAAACAGTCACTTGCATTTTTTTTTTTTTGGTTTGGCCTGACTTTCAGTTACATCAACAAATACACACAGCTGCAGGCTGAATAGGGACATTCAAAAATGTAGCTTGTATGTGATGGTATTGGATGGCACAAGCCTGGCTCATCCAGAATATGACGTTTCAGTGAATAACAGGCAGAATCCTGTTTTTTCTTTCTTTCAAAAACAGCCATTCTGCTATATTTCAGGCTGCTGAGTTTGAAATGTGGAGAATCAGATCGAAGGGAAGTTATCACTTTGTTACCTCTGAACACTGTCTACAGATGTCAAATGGAAGGCTGTTAGTACAAGAATACTGTAGATCAGTCATTCCCAAACTGTGGGCTGGGACACACCAGTGGGTCGCGAGCTAATTTCAGGTGGGTCGTGAAGCACCTAGGGCAGCCATATTGAAAATAAGGGAAGATGGGATGTTGGAAAGGGGGAGGGCTGTGTGGTTGTTTTGCTTGTGTCAAGGTTGTAAATAGGCTTTTTTCTTTCTGATTCACTTTGCTATTGGAAAATGGTTGAGAAACCACCCAATTTATTGCTGCATTCTCAGGAAAGCAGCAGCAGCACGATGATGGCACTTCCGGGCCGACCATGGCATCATTTCCGGTGGGTCCCGGACGGATTGTCATCCTAAAAACTGGGTCCTGGTGCTAAAATGTTTGAGAACCATGGCAATAGATAATTCTAACTCCTTATCAGCAGGTGTTAACATGGTCAAGCCTGATGGAATGAGACTTGCAACCCAATCCTACCTAAACGTCCCTGCACCAGTGCAGTAGTGCCAGCACAGGCTACACTACATCCTGTGGGAGAGTTTAGCAGATGGAAAATCTCCTTGAGGGAAGGGGACATTTGTCCTCTTGCCCTGGGATAAGCCCCAGCCTGCGCAATGTCACTGGCGCAAGTTTGAGTTGATCTGTGTCAGTGGATCAGGCGCACCAATCCAACCCTCCCCTGGGCCTAATCCACCCACCTCCCTCTGGGGCTTACCTCTTGTTGCCTCCCTCCCCTGGCCCCATTCTTCCCCGCCTTCCCCTATCCTTCCCCTTCCCCTGCACTACTCAGCACAGAGCTTACCTGCTACGGTGGCAGTGGCATTTCTACAGGGATGGCAAAGCTCTAAGTTTTGCAAGAAGCCTTACCTTGCAGTAGAAATCACTCTTCTCCTGCACCGTTTTAGCCAATCCTCACAGGGAACAGCAACATCTTGGCGTTGCTTACTGGCTACAGCAGCAAGGGAGAGGAGGGATTTACATGACAGGGTAAGGCTTCTTGCAACACTTAGAGCTTTGCCATCCCTGTAGAAACGCCTCTGTACGGTGGCCATTGCTCTTTCCACTTGTGCAGGCAGGAAGGCACTGCTAACTGGTGCACTGTCACAATGTGCTTTACGACATGCTTCACCAGTGCAAACACAGCATAGGATTGGGCCTTTGGTAAGTTAGAGGCCCTTTTGGTCAATGTTGCCATTTTTATCTCAGTTTGAGTTACCTTTCTTATCACTGTTATAAGGGGGGGGGTTACAATGCACTGCAAGCACACTGTGACCCAAGAGTCTCAGGAAAACCCTAGAGGAATATTCGCCAATAAGGATTTCCCTTATCCATAGATGACAAGGGGTGTTGATTCTTTACAACAAGCATGAAGCAAATCTGCACAGTTTGTGATCCACCAAACCTAGCATACTCATGCATTTCACTTCCTCTGTTCTTTGATCCTGAGAGGCAGAGGTCAGTGAGGATCCTTAGATTCCCAAAGCTCACACAACTACAGTCCCTAGAATTCCCTGAGAAGAGGGGATTACTACGGTTTAAGCACTCAGTCCTGAGCCCCCCAGTGCGGGTGGCCTGGTGTCGTAAACATGCCATAAGGCATGTCCAGTGCGGGCAGTAAGGGATTTCCAGAGCTCCCTGCCTGGAGGTGACAACGCGATGCTGGCGAGTGGTAAGTTTACCCTTCACTGATGTTGCACGGATTCTGGGCGGGGCAGGAGGGTGGAACTGGGCAGGGGCATGGCAAAGGGGGTGGCAACCTTTGCTGCCAGATCCCGACCTCCGTGTTAAACTCAGTAGCATGCATAGGATTGTGCTGTGAGACATCTACTGTGGCATGAGCTTTCAAATGAGCTGCTGGCTATGGAAAACAAAAACAGCGGTGGTGCACAAATGTGGTCACACCTATGAATGCTCTGTCCACAACAAATGTTTTATTCTTGGCCACAGTAGTTAAATTGCAGCTCCATCAGAGAGCCTCCTTTGCCCAGCATTCTGTGGAGACTTGCATCCCCATTTATTTGCTTATTAATTAGCCTTGGCAAACGTACCTCCCTGTTCTGTTGTGCTGCAGTGGCCGCTCTGTGAAAGTCACAAGGAGCCCATTCATTGCAGCACTGCAGAAGTGGAGGCTGGCTCTTGCAGGTTCATCTGTGCTGTGTGTTATTACCGTGTCAATTCACTGCTGCAGAGCTGCTAGCCTGGCATCTCGGCTAGTTTGGAGAACAGTTAAAAACGCACTGAAAGAAGTGGAGTGAATGGTGCAATCATGAACTCAAAGGGCAAGCGCTCAGCAAAAGCAACGCCCCTTCTTAAACAGGAAAGGGTAAAGGCCCATTGCAGGTTCATATCTTCAGCCCCCCTCCCCATCCCAGAACAAAGAATCTGGATGGCAATGTTTTCCATCTGGAAACAAGAGTCCGAACTGAGCTCAGAGTTCCAGACAGGAACTAAATTGACAAGGATGTTAAGGTGGCAAAAGCAAAATCCATTTGATGGTCTTTCCAGGTTTGTTTTGTCACAGCCAAATCTAAAACAGTGTGGGAATGAGACCCTCTCCAACATGCATGATTTATTAGAATGATTAAGGCCATGGAAGAAGGGGGTGGCATTCAGAAAATGGTAAACAGCTTATCTGGATGAGTGAATTTCAGAGCACAGTGGGAACTCTTAATGACCACCAAAGCTGCTTATTGGGAGCATAACGACCCAACCCGAATCACATTTGAAAGAGTCTTTCTTCAGGCTTGGGAAGATTGGGAAGAGCTCTTCTTACTGTTCTCTTTGAAAACTGTTGATTGCATTTTTTGGAGGAAAGACAGCTTTATGAGTCATGCATAATCTAAGCCATAGTCAACCCCTGGAAGCTTTTCCCAATGACAGAGCATACCTGAAAGGGTGTGGCTAACATGTACTAACCACATAACCCTCCTCCTGGCCATGGGGAATCATAGCTAAGGCCATATGTACAGTACTCTTTCCTAAAACAATAAAAGTACGCATCCAGGCAATCCAAAGTCTACACCAGGAGAAGACGTATTTACAATGGTGATCCTACGGGGGAGGGGAAATGCTAAGTTTTGCAGCAACCTGAGCTCCTGTGTAACATGGCTCCTCTCCCTTGCCTCCAGAGCCATTCGCGGCTTGGAGGTTTTGCTTTCTTTTGTGGCTCTGAAGGCAAGGGGTTCAGACTGCATTACACAGGAGCTCAGGCTCCTGCAACACTTATCATTTTGGCACACATACCCGTAGGAACACCACTACACATTTAAACAAATTTATTCTGATTCTGCTAGTCATGGGGAGGGGGCAAGGAGCTCTGCCGTGCAGAATACTGAAGCTGCACTCCCAACCTCTAGAGTTCTTGTTTCAGCTGCATGTTGGCCTCCTGAGATTTCATCAGACAGCATCCACACATTTTTAAACGCATCTTTATTGCTTTACATGCTAGAAACTTGCTTTTCAAAATGAAACTCAGAATGCTGAATTCTGCATCCAATTGCACATGCTGCCTTTTCTGACACTCCAAATCTCTCTCTCTCTCTCTCTCTCTCTCTCTCTCTCTCTCTCTCTCTCCTTGACTATCGCCCACCTCCACACATTGGGGATTCTAGCCCAGAGGATGAAGTTTCTGAAAGGAGGTGTCAGTCCCAGCCGCTCTCCTTTTCTAATTTACTACTGTTTGTAGGTAAGCAGGTTGGCTGGCTGGTTATTATGATCCACGGGGCTTGTGTTTTATTTTATTTTTTAATTGTTTTTAAATTGTTTGTGTTTTTAATCTTGATTGTTTCTTGTTTAATACTGTTTTTAACTGTTTTTAATGTTAATTGTTATACTTTATTTTTATCTTTTTTAATATTGTAAGCCGCCTTGGACATCTGCCCCGGCAGAGGAAAGGCGGGGTAAAAATTTCTTAAATAAATAAAAATAAATAAATAAATAAATATTAAAAGGTGCTTGAATTGTGACATACTTAAAAGGTAGAGTCGTGTATGGGAAAATAGTGTTGTGAGTGAGAAAACCTAATATCGTGGATGCTTTTTGTTCAATTTAATAAGGGAAGGAGTATTGATTGTTACTTGATTTCCAGCTTGTCTCCTATATAAGCATTCAGAACCTGGGCTATGCGGCTCTCCAACAGTTACAAAAATAAATTGCGAAGCCTAATGGTTTCCATGGTGAAAGTCTTGCAGGCTGTCTAGAAAGAGCCTTTATAGAAAGTTACCACGTTATAAAAATAAACACAGTTGCACAACTTCAACGTTTCCTCCACGGAACACTCAGAAGTGGGTGTGGTTATGAACCTGTCAGTATCTTGTTTTTTAGCAGCCTTAAAATAAGTCTAGGCAATGACGCATCAACCCCCAAATGGTTATATACGTCACTGGCAATGGCTTTCCAAAGTTGCAAACTGGAGGCAGGTAGGAGTTTTTCCAAAGCCTTGAACATGACACAAGTGTGGCACTGTGGCCCATAGTGCACACAACCTGCCACGGTCGTGCACTGCCCTCACTAGTCAAACAAGTTTTACCAATTTGGATGGGCTTTCAAAATCCAACCTATTTGAGAAGAGAAAACAGGGAGCTAAAAGAAATTACTGGTAGGGCCTTTTTTATCCACGAGGATTCTGGGAACGGAACCCTCATGGAGAAAAATAATCTGCGAGTTTTGCCCCCCATCTGGAACTGACCAGAGCTGTGCTCCAGTCAGGTCTGGGATATCTTCTGAGCAGTGGTGAAATTCAGCCGGTTCTCACCTATTCTGCAGAACCGGTTACTAATTTTAGGTTGGGAGAGGGAAGAAAGGCAGCAGATGGCCCTGAAGGCTGCCCTGAAGGACATAGAACTGGTTGTTAATTTATTTGAATCCCACCACTGCTTCTGAGGCCTAGCAAGGCTGTGCACTTCTGTGAACTCTTGCTGGCTCAAGGCCATGCTCCTCAAGGAAGATTCCTCTCAGGTGTGTAATGCTGTAGGCAGCCTACTTGCCCAGCTGTTCTGGATGTTCCTGACCAGCCTGTGTTCTGTTGGCTGTAATAGGTGTGATGACTATAATAAGGGGATAAAAAGGGTCCTCAGAGGTCACTTGGGCATTTTCTGTTGCTGCTCATTCAGCTCTGAACTGCCATCATGGGTGCCTGGCCCGACAGGTAGGCCTGGGGGCTTTCACTAGTGGTTGAAGGAACCGGGTGACAGCTAGGAAATGTAGTTTAGGAAGCTAGCTTCTGCTATTCAAGCACTGATATCTTCTGTAAGATACTGCATGCATTTTGCTGCCTTAATGTCTGTATATGTAACCTCAATTCTTGTTAATACACCAAAATTCATTTTACAGGCCTGAGTTTGGTCATGAGTACTTAGAGTGGGAGTCGGCTGTCCAGCCTAGCTGCTTGGTCTGACTACCACAGTAATTGTCCAGACTGAGCAGTGGTTCCCAAACTCCTATGAGGGAGTTGGGAACCTTGTAAGTAGTGATGGAGGCAGGACAAAGGCAGCAATGCAATCCCCAGGGCTTATTTTGCACTTACCCCTTGCAGTGCTGGCCTCTGGGTGGTGGCGAGCCCTGGGGACACCCCTGCAGGGCTCCCCAAGCCTCAGTGTTAAAAATGCTATCACAACCTAGAAGTGGGTTGCAATAGCATTTTTAACACTGTGAGGCTTGGGGAGCCCTGTGGGGAGTGTCCCAAGGACTCTCCCCATACCCCGGAGGCCAGCACTGTGAGGGCTAATTATCCCTCCGTCGACTAACTTCCTAATGGAACTGAAATCTGTATTTTGATTTCTGATCTCGCACATAAAAAATTTTTTTTGCAATCTTTGCTCCTGACAAGTGCGTGGGTTTGAAACTTGGCCAATGTTTATTCAAACGAAAATGCAACTGATCTCACGGTTTTTCTCCAAAGAAATGGGCCTACTACAGAAGTCAGGATGCCACACTGCAACGTGGAATACAACAGAATTGCTGGGAAGCTGTTAAGAACTTCATTGCCAGATTAGAGCAAGGTCCCTCTAGGCCAGCTTATGTTTCCAAGAGCAGCGAAGTACATGGCCCTGGAACTCCCCAAGCCATCACAATCATAGGACTAACTAGGCATTGTTTACTTGTGTGTCTTGATCTGAGTTATGAAGTGGAAGACAAATACTGTCCTCGCAGAATCCAGCTTCTTCCCTTTCTTGCAATAGGTGTTTCTAAAGTGCAGATCAGTCAAGGATGCCACAAAACAGACTAAAAAAAAAAAAAATTTCCTCTTCCTGTGTTCCCCTCTCTTTGCTTTTCACTTCCTGCTTAATGTCCCTTCATGCTTATTGCAATCCTATTCTCGCTGGAACAGCCAGGCTGACTGGCCTGTGCTGTATCCAGCGCAAGGTACGTACCAGCTGGCGGTCAACTCGGTGTAAGGGGATATTTTCAGTCCATACTCCATGTTGCGCCCCAGCCATCCCTATGGGACTACTCGGATCTGTTCCAGCAATTTCACTGGCATAAATCTGAGCAGCCTGTGAATGTTCTAACCTGGAGTTTAGGCCAGCACAAGGGCCACCGTGAAGCTCTTTTGGACCACTCTCAGAATGAGGCAGGATGGCGCACATCTGTGTGCTGGCCTCTCTGACTCCGAGAGTGGTCCAAACATACTGAATGGTGTCCTTTGGCCAGTCAAACTGCTGGTCTGACTGTGCAGGCCTAACTCCAGGTTAGGATTGCACCTTGTGTAAGGCCGATCAGGCTGAGAGTGGTGGTTAGGGTTTGACCTGTGCTACTACAGCCAATCTGACCTCCTCCTGGGCCAGATCCACCTTCCAGACTGCCCTTCTCCCACCCAAGAAACACCGCTCCCCACTTCCTTTCTGCCCTCCAGCCACCCTCTCGCACCCCTCACATTGGGCTTCCTCTGTTGGCATGAACTCACCAGCACAGGGTCCAGATTCGGCCTCCAGGGCCTCTGCGCAGGCCTCCCCAACTCCTGTGGTGCCGCCAACATGCCTTACAGCACGTTTGCAACACTTGGAAGCCAGCACAGGGGGGCTGTGCCCGCTTAAGTGTGCATTTGGATTGCTCTGCCCTCTGTATCACTTCATTGCTTACCTTTCATTACTAGATGTCTCACTCGATGCCACCTACATCCTGACAGCTGATTTTTCCATGGCCTGGTCCAGCTATACATGCTTCCAGATCAGATCAGCTGTTTGCGTAGACCAGTGCTTCCCAAACTGTGGGTAAGGAACCAATTACTTGTGGGTAGTTCAGAAGTCAATTTCAGGTGGGTTGCGTAGCACCTAGCACAGCCATCACTGAAAATATGGGAAGGTGGAACACTGGAAAGGGGGAGGGCAATGTGGTTGTTTTGCTTGTATCAGGGCTGTAAATAGGCGTTTTGCTTCCTTTCTGATTAACTTTGCTAGTGGAAAATGGCTGAGAAATAACCCCACTTATGGCTGCATTCTCAGGAAGGCAGTGGGCTCTGATGTCACGATGACAGCACTTCCAGCCATGACATCACTTAGGTTGGGTCCTGGGCAGATTGTCATTCTAAAAAGTAAATCCTGGTTCTAAAAAGGTTTGAGAACTGCTGGCATAGGCAATCATTTGTCATAGTTATATACCATGCTACCCAAAAGGGTTTCAAAGTGGTTCATATCTCAAAGGAACGAGAAGAGAATCCCCAGTCCCAGTTTACACCTTGTTAAGCTGGGTTGGTAGCCTCTGGACCAGAGACTTCAGCTTTAGTTTCAGACATCTCATTCTGCACCATGCTTTGAGTTGAAGCAGTGGCTTCTTCAAGCCAGTGGCTTCTAGAATAACTTGGCAATGATGGTTCTGGATCCTTCAAGTGCTCCAGTTTGGTTCTGCCTTGGAATATCAATGGTCCAGAACTGACCCAAACAGGATATAAAAATGATATCCATTTCCTCTTGTTTTTCCTCCACATCTTATTACAATCTTATTGGGAGTTCCTGGGTACCTGGAACCTTATTGGGGTACGTGGGAGTTCCTCTAAATGTGAGAGCTGGGCTCCATTTAACTACCGTTGCTGTTAGTATTGGGAATGGGGACAATTGCCTCCAGTGGCTTTTCCTGTTATTGTACACATATTCTGGTAAGAACGCTCTCTGACATTCTTTCCATTCTCCAGGTAAGGGTGCTGGCCCGTCAATGGGCCTCCTCAAGTCTGCGCCAGCTATTTTGCCGGCGCAGACTTGAAGGCCTCCGTGTCAGGTCGTATGGCCCAACATGGAGGACAGGATCCGCGATGGAGGCCACTGTGGGCTCCACTCCTGCCTCCACCCCCTCCACACAGTTCCACCCTCTCCACACGCTTCCCCAAGACCCGAAAGAGCTCACCAGCAGCAGCAGTGAGACTTACCGCCAGCTGGCTCCATGCCAGGTCCTCCTGGCACTGGGGCCTGGCACTGGCCCAATGTCATGGTAAGCACTTACTGCCAGCACTTTTGCGACACCAGCGCCATTGGTAAGCCTGGTCACTACTGGTGAGCAAGGAGCAGTAAACAATACTACACCCGTTCCTGCTGTTTGTCTTTTTGTTGGACTGTTGCAACATCTGAGCATCAGATACTGTGGTGATAGAATGCAATTTGTCCAAATTTTTGCTCTGAGCTCAGAGGTGCTAGTTTATTGATTACCAATATTCATTAAGATGCAGCAGAGGAAGAATCACTGTTCATAGAGGAAAGAAGTGTGTTGTACTTGGGCAGGCCCCCAGCTGAGCCATCGTGGGCCTCTTGTTTTCCAGAACAGTAGCTTCTCGCCACCCTAGCCAGCCTTCATTCAATTTACATGATTGATCACAATGAGGAGAAGCTTCTGCAGTAAAAGCTGTTTTTCCAGCTCATAGAAAACCAGCCTGTAAATCTGAAATAATTTTTGGGAGGCAAATGAGGCTCCTGTAGAATAAGAGTGATAACCACAAGAATTTTGTCCATGATAAGCCGGGTCCTGAAAATGTATACACACATGAGGGCATTTCAAACAGAATTGCTTCATAAAGCACTAACGATACAACTGAATTATAGTACCCCAACGTGGGAGATAAAAATAATAGAAAATCAACAGGTGCAAAACAGGATACATACTGAAAGAACAAGAAACTCAATGCACTTTGAGCAATGCCGGAAATAGATTCCAAAAAGCTTAACAAAAATATAGCAGTGCAAGTATTCCAAAAGGCTCTTTGCTGCAGAGAGACATATTTTTGAACAAGAGCTGCCTTGGCTCTACGTAGAGTGGCAAGGTGCCATCAAAATTTCAAAGCAAACACTGTGGCCTTCAGGTTTTCGAACAGAAACTCAGGTTTTGGAAGGTCATCTCAGGTTCTCTGTGGCTAGAGTTGCCAGATACAGACTGGATCAGAGTGCCTAGTCCTTTAGCCATTGTATAGAAGAGGGAATTTGGGCAGGTGCAGATCATCATGGAAGGTTTCAAAAGCTGCACCTGCCCAAAGTCCCCCTTCTATTCAATGGCTAAATGTATGCACTCTGTCCCAGTTGGTATCTGGTAACCCTATCTGTGGAGAAAGGAGAAGGGAAAGTGAGAATAGTCTCCAAGTGAAGTCCTTTCCTGTAGTTATCAATGGTTTGTTCTCAGGATGGGGAGACCACAAAACTGCCTAGATGGTCTTGGCCATCTGCTAGATGTGCTACACTCCTTAAGCACTGCCTAAATACTGCTACATACCTGTGTTGTCTTCATCTTTGGGAGCAGCCCCAAAGAACACTTATTCTATGGGAGATCTTTAAGGACTAGGCTTTAAAGACAAGTGATGTGAAGGGAAGTAAAGATGCACTTCTTGTTTCTTAATTTTAAAAGGACTTTATAATTTTTTAAATTGGTTATATACTGTAGGGCTTTACCAGTTCTCTCTTTTTCCACTCCGATACTGAACTACACTAGAGGGTTGTCTCTAAGAAGCCAGGAACTGGGAATAGGGCAGGGGCGAGACTTTTCACAAATCCTAATTTCATTAGCTCTGTGGATTAGATTTCAGCAGCCTTTTGAGTGACTGGATGGATTCCTGCTTTTCCTTCTACACCCGGCAGCTGTGCAGTCTAAAGTTTTCTTGTTTTCTCATTTATAAGTGTTGTTATAGGAAGCTCCCTGGAGATGATGCAGTGTACTGAACAGGAAAGCTTTTACTGAACTGAATTGCTGGGAAGAAATCTCAATAGCTGGGCTTCTTAAAGCTGCAGAGTCAGGTGAAGCTCCAAAAGGAAAGGAGTATTAGTCCCTCCTGCATGGCTACAATTTTCGATGCAGCCAAACATTGACCTGATATGCATGAAAAAATACAAGCGTGCTGAGCTGTAATCCTCACTGGGGAGGATGGGTTAGGACAGTGATGGTGAACCTTTTGGGCTCGGTGTGTCAAAACTTCGGCAAATGCTTAACTTGACTCTGCTGGTGTGTCACCCCCCTTCCCTAACAAAAGAGA
Source organism: Lerista edwardsae (assembly GCA_029204185.1). Taxonomy (NCBI): domain Eukaryota; kingdom Metazoa; phylum Chordata; class Lepidosauria; order Squamata; family Scincidae; genus Lerista; species Lerista edwardsae. The sequence goes on from JAJKFI010036981.1 coordinate 11,113, forward strand.
AACAATTCTTTATATTCATTTATTTAAACAAAAATGCAGCCAGTCATGTGTGGTGTAATGTATTATATAAAGAAACACCAAATAATTACAAAAATGAAAAATGAGTAAAGCAAACTCGGTTTTTGTCAGGTGTTGGTGACTATTGGTGTGTCACCCCAAACGTTGTGGTGTCATAGGTTTGCCATCACTGGGTAAGGAGAAGGCATCAGGGGGATAGTGCAAAACAGTTAAGGTGACACTAGGGTAAGTCGAGAAAGTCTTGATTCCATGATTCTCAGAGGATGAAAGGGATAACTGATAGGCTTGGATCAGGAAGAGCTGAGTTCAAATTCTATTCTGAATTCTACTTGCTTAAGCAGATCTGTAGTCATGCTAGACATTACTGGTACTGTGAATGCAAAGTGAGGATGGGGGTATGTGATGGTGAAAGCACTGAGTGAAAAGAATTCTTGACTCCCCCACCCACTGTTTTCCCGCCCCTCTCAGCTATACTGTGATCTACTTTTTGAGCTCAAAAAGGTATGAAGCGGAAGCAGGGGGAAAATGATAGGCAAAGAAAGGTTCAACATCAGCCTTCTCATCTGCCTCCTATCTCTTGAAGATATGCTTCTCCCTACCTCTGCATTTTCATTAATAGGCACATTTTTGCATTATGATGCCTGGTGCATCACACACACACACCCCTCTGAGACCCCCATTTCTACAGTCCCAGGCAACCAGGAAGAACCAAGTTCCTGTACGCGAGTGATGGACTTGCTCAAGTAAGCAAGAAGAGGATGGGACAGTAGCTGGGCAGGCAACAGGTGAGTGCACCTCTAAGGCACTCCATGCCAGATTACTGCCCCACTCAACCTGCCTCTTGAAGCCACTGCTTCAGTGGGTCTCGTGAATGAGCCCCCCCCCTCCACATGTGAGAAAGTACTTCCAACAGGATACATACAGGGCATGTGTGTTGTGTGCACAGGCTTTCTAGAATGGTTATTCTGGGGTTGCATCATTTTTCCTAAGATGGCAATGTCCTAAAGAGACGATTTGAGGAAGCCTCTTAGAAGCTCCTCCCTGCCACTAGTATAGAGGATTCTCATCAGATGGGGAGTAGAGATACAGTTTTGCCCACAGGCTTGCACTCCCTTAGAGAAGACCCTACTCCTCCCCACTTCTGATGTCTAGACTTCAGCAGTGCTGGTGCCAGTTTGCTTGGGTTTCTGGGGCAAAGTCCTGCACTAAGGCTTCCATGGAACACCCCCACCTGCTTCCAGTGGCACCAATCCTGAGGGTTCAGGAGTTAGCCCAGCCTCTAATGGGTGTGGTCCTGGACAAAGATGTCCCCCCATTTCAGCCTCAGGAAAAAGCTGGTCTTTCCCTGCTGTGCTCCCAGTAAGTGCCTCTTCCCCTAGAACCACAAACATTAGTAGAACAGTGGATTATATAACCTGTTGTTAAAGGGAAGAAATCTGTGACTTGGAAATAGTAAAATCAGTAATAAAGGATGATGGACACCTAGCTAATTGCAGAACCTCGAGACAGCTCCTGCTCTGAGCTTTCAGTGAACAGAGCAGTTTATACAACAACATTGCATCACACGCTGCTCCAGCAATAAATATCACGCTACCCTTTCAGATACTCCCTGTGGAGCAAGACCTGAGTGCTCTCTAAACCTACAGTCTTGGCAGCCAGCCTCTAACCATCTCTACTCGTAAGGATGGTATTTTCCTTTGGAGCTAGAGAGACATCCATCAAAATGAAATGAGGCAGACTTACCCTTTTTTCTGACCTGAGCTGCAGCTTTTCCTTCCATTGAAGTGTCCCTTGAATGTCCACCTGACAAAAGGCACAGAAATGGGCATTTTATTCTTGTGTAGCAAGTCCTGAATGTTTGCCTAACCAGGGAGCCCTTGTCTCCAATAGTATATCAATTTGGCAGACAGAACGTTTCCCTGAGTTACAAAACACCGCTGGTATAGACAGCTTTGCAGCACTGCTCATGTAACTAGCTGCAAAATTCCAAAAGTTATAGTATTGGGGGGAAAACATTCAAAATTAATATAGTCAATCCTTGTTATCCACTAGGGTTAGGTTCCTGGAAAATCTCATCGATAGCAAATTCACAGATTCACTGATCCTATGGGATCAGTAGGGTTAGGTGCAAGGGGTGTCTTATCTGCCATCAGAAAAATCCAGCTGAGGAAGCCAGCAGAGTGCAGCAGAAAGTGCCAAAAGACCTCTGAATGCTGCAGAAATCTTCCGGAGGCTGCAGGGATCTTCAGAACAGCCCCTGTGACTAGCATGAACCCCTTAAACATGGCAGGTGGATGCTTCTGCCAGCCATTTTAAAGGGTTCAGCGCTGGTTGCAAGTGCCATTCTGAAGATCCCTGCAGCCTTTGGAAGTTCTCTGCATAGTGGATTAATGAGGACAGAGGTGCAGATAATGAGGTAAGTAGCAATTCTGCACCTCGCAGATAAACAAATTCACAGATAGCATGTTCACATATAACTGATTTGAAAATCATGTCCAAAAACTAAAGACATGTGCTTTAAATGGTACTGATTCTTGATGTTAAGAGCCAGAGAAGTAGTGAAGCATGTCATCTTCCAACTCATACAGAACTCCACATAGCACACAGAGTCGGGGTCTTAATATACATACAAAGGCTTTAGCTTTAGTGGAAATGCAGATAGTTGCCATAGCAATACATACAGTGATGATAGTTCTAGGTTCTCTGTTTGAGCATGGCTGCTTGTTAGCTGTGCTTTGGGCTGTTTACATTTCAAACTAGAGCATTGCAGTAGCTCCTATGTGTCAGGGGTTAAGTAAAGGTTAGATCAGAGCTAAGTATGACAAAGAATCTTCACTTTGGCTCAAATGTACAGTTTTCCATGTTTCTGTTAATGCTGCAAAGCCTATGATTACCAGATATAAACTGGGAATTTCGGCTGGTGAAGTTTTTGAAACCCTTCCATGAGGAGCTGCACCAGCCCAAATTCCCTGTTCTATAAAGTGGTTAAAGGTATAGCTACTTTGTCCCAGTTTGTATCTGGTAACCCTACCAAAGCCCCATCCCTATGTGAACATTTTCCACCCCGTTCGTCGTTCCCGATAGCTATGAAGTTGGGAATGGGTAGGAGAAGTGGCATACTGGGACAGGGGGGCAGGTTTAATGAACCTGGCAACAAGAGGGTAGAGAGGAACCCTTGAGCAAAATCCCTCCTGTTCAGAGCCCTGCCCTGAAGCAGGAGTGAGGCTTTCCTGCGTCAAGAACTGGAAGTGCAATACTGTACTTTCTTTAGCTCCCGTATCTAGCAAGTGATCTATCCCAATGCTTTCCAAAATGTGGGTCGGCACCCACCAGCGGGTTTCAACCTGACTGTTGGCGGGCCCTGAAACTGACAAGCAGATAGCTGACTAGGAAAATGTACTGAGCCCTACTATGGAAAGTGAAACTTAACCATACGTGTGTGTTTACGTGTATGTAGGCAAATGTGCCTCAGTCCATTGAAATGGCAGGACGAGAGAAATGTAATGCTGCCAGAATGGTCCTGATCCAATGAACGCAGGCCCCCCCAAACCCTTGTGAAGTCTCCCCTCTCTGAGCAGACATGAAGCTGAGCCACACATGAGCACTTACTCATAAGTAGGCAAATATGCCTCAGCTCTTATTGGATGCTGGGCAAAGAGCCGCCAGAACGTAGAGCTCAGCAAATGCTCCAGAAGGCCCTTCTGGCATCATACTAAATAGGATAAAAACAGAGGCTTGAGATAAAGTAAAACGTTTAAGTCCTGTAACGTTAGGTGGGTCCCGTTAGAGTGTCGTTTTAAAAAGTGGGTCCCAGTGCTAAAACATTTGGGAACCACTGATCTATGTCGTCTTCTGTGGAATGATTAATACAAATAGTGGCTCATCATCATCAACCTTTATTGGCATAATAAGTACACGTACATAAATAAATAAAATAAATATTATAATAATAATATTAATTAATTAATTAACAAAACTATCTAATCTTCATCAAGTTTTAGATCCACCACCAATTGTGGTGGATCAGGTCCTCCTTCTCTTGACAATTGATTACAAAAAAAGATGCCACTTTTGCAGTTAGATCTTCATCAGTCCCTGAGGATGAACCAGGTTTTGTCTGTGACAATCCTACCCTCCCGCTTAACAAAAAGACCCTCAAGGAAAGCTAAGTGGAGATCTTCATCAAAGGGACAACACAGAATCCTATGTTGCACACATACAATGACCTCCGGAGGTTTGTATGGACCCTGGAGGGCATACAGATTGAAACATTGGTGTGCTGCGAATGGTTCGCAAGTGTACTGCGAGAGTTTGGGGGAGGGTCATATTGTAGAAGGATGTGAGCCCCCAGAAGGCATTGGGATGTGCCTTGTCAATTGTCAAAAAACTGATGGGGTGCCCTGAAAACTTTAGTGCTTTGTCAGTGTGCTGTGAGGTTGAAAATCACTGCTCTAGGGCTTCTGACTGGACTGCCACTGGACTGCCATATTCTTCCTGAACAACTATGAGTCCAATTTGGAGGGGGCGGGCCTAGCATCTGCTGTTCAGTGCTGGACTCCAAACCTGAGAGTGAGGGAGGACCAGAAAGTGAGGACCCCAAGAACCTCAACCCAACCCCCTAGAGATGGTTCTGTTGCAGTAGACCTGCCCAAGAGGGTCAGATCATGACTTACCACAAATCTCCCACACTTCATGGCTAACTACCAACACAGGAAACAAGTCAAGAAAAAGTGACCAAGGCAACCAAGTGTTCACCTCTAGGCCAAGAGGCCAACTCTTGAAATGGTGGAGGTTGGGGTGGGTGACATAAAAGAACTCAGTGGGAGCTGGGACTCTGCTGAATCAAGTTGTTGCCTCGGAGCTTTCTGGAGTCATATATGGCTAACAGCCATGCCTGGGGCTGAAATAGGACATGGAGGATGCAGGCTTATGTGAATGATTGAAAGGCAAGGCAACTGCAGTAGAGAGGCCTAACTTTTCCATTTTAAAACTTTACACCAGAACAGGGCTACCTAAGGGCACCTACCTTATATAATCAAACAAATCGTGCCCCCTCTCTCCCTTTCACATGCAATTGCTTGCAAAAAAATATATTGTTATGGAACACAGGTGAGTTGCATACAATAACTCTTGGTTCTATGCAGTAGACTGCACTTAGCACTTAGACTGGGAAACATTACTCTTTTGGAAAAGCAATACTCATGAGGCAGCAAACACTGCAGTCTGCTCCATGTAGAGCATAACAAAAATGTGCAGGTAGTTTTTCTCCCAGATTTTAACTCTTACAGGTGCCGCCAGCGCCTCCATTCTAGTGCTTTGACACAAGTTGGCCAGGCTTTTTGCTGCAAACCTAATTAATTTATGGATGAAGCTGCAAAGCCTTCGGCCGTTACATAACTCCCCTTGACCTTATACACCATCTCTTAGAGCAATGCACTTTCATCCTGGGCTTGCTTAGAGTTTTCTTTCAAGACCTTCCTTCTGGGCCACACATCTTGCATGTCTTGTCCTTGCAGCAAATTTAGTACATACAACCCTGTCTCTGCCCTTTTTGAGTCTTTCTTCATTGTTGGTTTGAGCTTCTTACATGCATTGTAAGTCGCAGGACGTTCAAAGACATCTAATTTTTGAAATTCGAGTCATGCTGAGGGAGACAGAGATGGATCAGTAGACACAATTGCCCCTAAGTTCTCCACCCCACAGTGTACAGCCTGCCACACTCCTCCATTTACAAAGGGACAATGAAATGGGCAGTCGATAAGAAACCTTTGTAACCCAGTGTTTATCATTAGCAAACTTGCTGGTGGAAACCACCTTTCTTTCCTTGTTTCGTCATTCATTTCTTCATTCTGTGTCTATGCAGAAGAAAGCCTTTGAGTTCAATGAGACTTACTCCCAAGTAAGTATGCAATTGGATTGGCCCAGTCCTAACTGGACTATGCGCTGCTGGAACTCATATTCCAACAGCACAAGGCCCTTTGCAGCAGCGTGAAAGCTGGGCTGCCATTATGCGCTTCTGGGCCACAGCTGCAAATAGGCAGAGTTGTGATGCTTGCGCCAGTGGCTCCTGGAGGCTTTGCTGCTCTCAGTGGGGGGTATGTTATGGGCAGAGAGCGGGGATGGGGTGGATCTCAGTAGCACCAGCATGCACCAGAATCCTATCCTTTCTTTCTGAACTCTTCCCTTTATTTCTTCGGATTTATGGCAGCTACATAGCTGGCATAGGTCCAGGCCGACCCATAGGCCACCAGGAGGCCTATGCAGAGGTAAGTAGAAAACTACTTACCTCTGGCAGGCCTCCACCCCCCAGATTGAATGCAACACACTCTCTGTCAGCGCAGCTACATCGTCAGTAACGGTGGGAGATACGATAGGGCTGCTGTCTACTCAACCCAAGACCTCAGCCTATTTCAAAGGTCTATTTAGGGCGCAATCCTCACCAGCTTTCCAGCACTGACATAGCTGTGCTAACAGGGCCTGTGCTACATCCTGCAGTGGAACAGTTGTCACGGAGGCCTCCTCAAGGTAAGGGAGTGTTTGTTCCTTCACCTCGGAGCTGCATTGCCTTTACCCTGGTGCTGGAAGGTTGGTTAGGATTGTTCCCTTAATGACCTAATGCTGGTGCCTTTCATCTAGTGCTGGGCTGAATACAGGCATGCCCTGGGACCCGCTGGGGTTCAGTTTTGGACATCCCCGTGGATACCTGAAACTGTGGATACTGGGGATGTCTTTTTAAAGATAGGGGAACATTAAACACATCTCTTTTTTTTTTACTTTGTTGCAATAAAACCATTGATGTTCCCCTATGCAATAGGTGTCCCAGTATCTATGGATAACTGAAACCATGGATGCTGAATCAGTGGACACTGGGGCACGCCTGAATTCTCCAGTTTTCCCTAAACGAGCTGGATCATGAGAATGTGCGCCTTTTCCAGATCTTGTTGGGTAGCATTGTTTTCCACTGCTGCCGCATTGTTATTTTCCCCAGGCTACCATTGCTTTCCCCTCCCTGGATTAATCCCATGAATAATAATTCCCAATCAGAGGTCACACATTCAACAGGATGACCTCATGGTACAGAGCCAATCAGCTTTGACGATGAGATTTATTCACATGGCTCTCCTTGTTCTCCACAATGTCAAGTTTGATTAATTTAACATTCTGGAGAACAATGTGAACAAATAAACAAGCAATTTTTCAAGGAATGTTGAAAAATCATCAAATGGAGAGAATTGTTGATGAAAACGCAAGCCTCGGAGTGAAGGAGTTTCAGCTTAGCTTTGATCTCATTCGCTTTCTATGGAGACCTCTTCACATTTGTGCTCATTTCTCCTTTACGGACATTGTGCTATTCAAAAGCAATTAACGGTCAAACTAGACATGGTCCTAATTGCGTAATGTGTCCCAATGGGGAGTTAGTTTATAAATAGCAAGAGATATGGTGAAACCACAGCAGGGGTCAGGAGGACAAGTGGTGGATCCAGCCACCATTGGATAATATGGGCTGCCCAGGGGCAGAAAAGGAGTGCTGCCTCTTCCCCGGGTGTCTGATCTGCACTGCTCTGCCAGCCCCCCCCCCCGCCAGGCTCTCCGAGAGGAGAGCTACCTTGGCACCACCCTTCTCCTGCTCAACCAGTGCGCCACCCAGGGCATTTGTCGCCCCCCCTTCAAAATGGTAGGGCTGTCACAGTAATTTGCCCTTGCCATCGTTTTCGTCCTGACCCCCCACCTTGCCTTCCAAGCAGATAGAGAGCGCTCTGCACAGGGCCGGTCCCTCCATGCGGCTCACATTGGGTGGCAGATTGCTGGGAGCTAATATTGGAAGTGTAATTGATCTCTGAACAGCAGAGAAGATCCCAAGATTTTTTGTCTATGAATAAATGCCAATCGCCCGGTTCCAATATGATGCTGGTGTTGCCTTAGCCTTATTCTGCATTTTTAATGTTTTGATATTGACACTGAGGCCAGAGTTCAAAACTACTACAATACTGCCAGAAAGAAGAGGTGTTATCAGGACCTGATGAGGAGGATTGGGTCTAGCTCCAATTTTTGAACGTTCTCTGTGTTCATGTTAAAATGTTTAATACTTAATTTTGGGTTTCTTTAAACTTATTCTCCTTATTGTGGTTACATTGTACTTTAGTTTTGTTCTCTGTAAGCTGCCTTGGGCATTGCTTTGGCATGGGAAAGGCAGGGTATAAAGTCTTCAACTAAATAAATAAATAAATAAATAAATAAATGAAAGATGCCCCAGTGGCATCTTCATACTTGGAACCATCTTCCAGTTGATACTCCCTTCTCCTTACCTGCCCTTTAGGCCTTGCCTTTTGAGCAAGGCCTACAGGCATGGCCCCTGTTGAAAAATGTATGGTGTTGTTGTTAGCAGTGCTAAAAAAGCTCTGCAGTCTAGCAGATATGGAACTTCTGAACTTGCACATAGGAAACCAAAGGGCATTGAAATAAATAGATTTATCTACTGTTTTGCTGCTACTCTGCAATTAGTATGCCATACTTCTATTATACTACTACTATACGTTTACTACTATTACTATAATAATAGACTATAATATAGTATACCGTCAACCTGTGGGTTGGGACCCCAATAGGGTCACGAAGCCTCATTTTGGGGTTTGTGGCAATCTTTCAAAGTCTATGCAAGAGAAGGTGCTGCCTTATTCAAAACTGAGTTCTGGATATAATCCTGCACAGCCTCTCTCAGGGTGCAATCCTAACCTGGATTTAGGCCGGCACAATTAGGCCAGCCAAGTTTGGCCTGCACAAGGGATACTATAAAATATGTTTGGACTTCTCTCGGAGTCAGAGAGGCCAGCACACAGACGTGCCTCGTCCTTCCTGACTCCGAGAGTGGTCCGAACGTGCTTTACAGTGGCCCTTATGCTGGCCAAACTGTGCTGGCCTAACTCCAGGCTAGGATTGCACTCTCACTCTCTTCCCCTGCAGCCTCTAAGGCCAACCCTGCGCAGGCTGCTGCTACCTCACAGGGTTGTTGTGAAGACACAAAAGATGGGGGGAATGGGGTAGGTGGGGGGCAACTGGGCGGATCGGGTCTGAGAAGAAGGGTGGTATTGTTAGTGGGTCCCCAGTCTCATACTTTATTTTTTTTATTGGGGTTGTGATACAAAAAAGGTTGAAGGCCACTGCTTTAGTAGAAGCTGGAGATAACATGCTGAAATCAAACCAACCAGCTTCCCTAGGAACATAGATAATGGCTTGGATCCAAACTTCCCATTCCGTTCATGGAGGCGCCTGCTGTGGGAAGTCACATTCTCATGAGTCCTGGTCATGGAAAAGCTTCACTTGCTTAAGTTCTCTGTGCGAAGCTGGCTAAACAGGATAAGTGATTAAAACATTAATATTTGTATGTCCCATTTTGCAAGTCATGGGCAGCCCAGACCTACCCAGAAACTCCAGAAATAGCAATGCACATCGTAGTTCCATGCAGAGTATTAACATACAGAAATCCAATCGGAAGAAATGCTGCCCACTCCTCCTACAGTCAGATCAGAGCTAGAAAATGAGTGCAAATCCAGCCACAGTATATCTGCCATGAAACTGGAATCAGTGAAATGTAATACCTGTCAGAGAAGCTACTTTTCCGCATGTCTGGCCATAGCAACAAATTTGTTCAGACTCACTACATCTGATGCTGCATTAGACATCTTTGTCTTGCAGTGCTTGACATAAAATCAGCTGCCCTTTATTAGTACAGTAGAGGCTTTTTGGATGGTTCTTTACCAAATGTATTCAAATTGCCGGTCCCCAGAGTCCTGAAAGGCACTTACCAGATGGTTCCTGTCTCTGTCTGAGATGGAAGTATATTGTTTTCTGAACTAATTTACCTACATCATCTGGTACCTACAGAATGAAAATGTGCCCCCTCTTCATTCCAAGGCATAGCTGAGGAAATGGATATTCTCCCTGGGCTTCTTTTGCCTCATTTTGTTTCAATGGGCTTAACGTTCTTGCTTTATCAATTAATTCAGCTTGTATTCTGCAAGTATAGCTAGCTACATATTCCCGGCTGTTATGAGAAATTCCATCACTGTTGATTCAAATGTGTGGAGCTGCAACAGAACTCCTACAGGGAAACACACGAGCCCATGTGTGATTTAGTTAGCATTGTGATAGAGTGCTGTCGTCTATTAGAAGACCAATACCATGGGCTTAATTAGATGTAAAATATCCCCCTCTCATAAGTATGGTAATTGGGACTGTGTACAGTCAGATTGCATCATTCATACACTTTGCTCGTGTGAATTCAGATATATATACTGGGGCGGGGGGAGATTTAAATAGTGCAGGCAATACCAACCACCATTCTACTCACCTAGTATATGCCCCAGAGTGAGCGTGAGATGAGAGAATGAAGCTGCTGTCCCTTCAGTCATCTCAATTCTTGCATGTCTCTCTTAGTGTGGTTTTAGTTTTTAAAGAGAAAGTTCATAATTTGGGGATTTGAGGGTAATTTTGACTCTATGCCATTTTTCTTTACGCACTGACCTGAGCACCTAACCCTCATGTAAGATGCAAACTGAATATACAGTTATATACAAACTGAATATACTGTATATACAATGTTAGCTTTTCATGCTGGCATGGAAAAACCTCAGTTGTGTTGAAAGACACACTTCCATGTTTGCTGTTTCACAAGGAAAACGTATAACATTTCCATTTTCTAAACAGAAATCCTTTCTGGACTGCAGTTTCTTTGAGGGAAAGAGATAGACACATTGTTTTTGTTGCTTTTGCTTTTCTAGTAATTAGAGTACCTCTATTTGTTCAGTTAATATCCTGTTGTTTCATTGGCATGATCAGGGCAGTTAAAGTCACCACTGCATAAAAAGAGATTTTTGGCCACTCCTTTGGCTCTTGCCACTTAAAGCTCCTTCGGTGCCAGGAGGGTTTGGACATGCACTATGTAGAACGGCATGCAACAGACAACGAAGTCTCAGAGTCGAGCAAGGTTCAGCCACAACCCTATGTTTACAAGAAGTGTGTAAATACTTTCATGTGTGGAATGTTAGCCTGTATGCAACACTCTGCTCCCCATACTGCACCATGTCACCTCAGTAGTATAACTTGGCATGAGTGGAGGCCATTTTGGGTCTCTGAACATGCTGCTCTACCACAACTGTGGCTATGCATCCCCATTGGGGCCACAGCCCCATGGTTGAAGAACACTGACCTAACAGGCTCTGAAATACTAAGGGTTGTACAGCATTGTAAAATCAATCATTCTGAGGAAACATTTCTACTTTCCATAAAATAGGTGAAATGCTTGGTGTGAAATTTGCATTTGAAGACCGACTCTAATTCGTATCATTAATCTCAACATCAAAAGAAAGTTGTTCTTTGCTTGCCTTTAATCTCTCTGCCTTCTGCTTCAATCTTACGCCGCATTACATTATTTCCGAAAGCATGAGATCATTCAGTCATACCAGTTTCTATCACAACCAGCTCTGAACCATCTTTATTTCCGCTACTGTAGCTGTGTTGACTTAGCTTAGGAGTTGGAATTGGAGAAGGAAAGGGTCAGTCTCGGTGGCACCTGTGTGCACCAGATCCTAAGCCCAAACCCTATTGCCTGTCCCCTTCCTTCTCCCTTACTGTCAGACTTGTGCCAGAAAAATAGCTGGTGCAGATCTGAGAAGGCTCATTGGGGCCATGGAGGCTTGCCGTGGGATAGAGGAACAAAAATTCTCTGTCCTCGAGGAGGCCTCCAGACTGACCCTTTCTCCCGTGCAGGATTCAGCAGGCACACCATTCATGTGGCTGCAACATTGGGGGGGTGGGGGTGGGAATCGAGGGTGCAATCCTTACCTGGAGTTAGGCTGGCACAAATCCCTAGTGCTGACCCAGAAGTGTCGCAAACACACTGTAAAACGTGTTTGGACCACTCTGAGTCAGGGAGGACAGCACACAATTCCTTTGTGCCGGCCTAACTCCAGGTTAGGATTGTGCTCTGAATTAGGATTGGGCTGTAAAAGAGGCAAAGAGACACCTTCTAAATGGTGCCTGCTCATATCTAGCAGGGGTGGGGAGATGAAACTTGTTACTTTATCACCATACCAGGAACATAAGACTATAAGAAGAGCCCTGCTGGACCAGGCCAAAGGCCCATCTAGTTCAGCTTCCTGTATCTCTCAGGGAGCACACGAGAAAACAAGATGCCTGCATCCTGTTGCCACTCCTTTGCACCTGGAATTCTGAAGTACACCTGGCTTCTGAAGTAAAAAGGTTTTCCTGCGTTTCTGTGAGGCCGGCTATAGTTAGAGATGCAGCTGCCATAGGTTTTTTTAAAAGTAATTGTATATGAGCTTTCTTCTCACTGAGGAGGTAAACCTGCATATAGGCTTTTTTTTTTTTACTTCAAGCAGCATATGGGGCCTAGATAAATAATCCTCAGATTGGTTCAGAGTGCCTTTAGAAGATACCATATGAAGGCACCAGCTAGAAGCAGAGGTGGGAGGAAATGGTTGTATTTTTTCACAGATTTCGGTGTTTTCCAATGGTAGAAATGCAGAAAGCGGTGGTATGTGTTTTTATTCCAAATTATATTGTAATTATGCATTATAATAACTTTAAAAGTGTACTATTTATTTATTTATTTCATTTATACCCTGCCTTTCTGCCCATAGGCACGCAAGGCAGCTTACAAAAACAAACAAACAGTAATACAATAAAATTCACAACATTAAAAAAGCAGTAAGGTGATATCACTAGGTAGGTGATATCGGTGATATACTGTCAGATGAAGCTGCAACCATTACACATGCACTCCCTCATTAAATAATAAATAAAAACCAAATAAAATTGGTTTCATTTGCAGATTTTGGGTTTATTTTATAAAATTGCGAAGTGCAGAAAGCAATGTTATGTATTTTTTTTGTTATCATTTTCTCCCACCTGTAGCTATAGGAATAAGCAAGCCCCACCTCCTCCACGAGGCCTGCTACTTATGCAGTAATGGAAGCTTGAAAAAGAGCTGGCGTGATCACAGAAATAATGGCACTTCCATGCATAACCTCACACGGCACTGGGCACCGATCCACCCCAATGACATAATGGGCACTGCCACCAGTACTGAGGGTTCAGGGGTTGGCCTAGCTAGGGGTTGGGTGTGCTCCCTTACCCAGGGCCCAACCTGGCTGGCCTCAGACGCTACCCCTACCACTACCCCTAACTCAGCAAAACACTGTATAGTGAAATGGTAATCCTTTTGTCAATGTGAGCTTTCCATGCTTTCACAGAAACATGAAAGACAAATGAGCCAAACTTTGTGTAGGAAAAAATGCCCAGCATTACTGTGATGCAAGACTGAAGGAAAAAAATTGTGGAAGGGCAGCATACCATCAATCAATCAATCACTAGTATTTATATACCGCTTTTCAACATAAAGTTCGCAAGGCGGTTTACAGGCAAATAATAACGTTAAAGTTAAATGGCTCCCTGTCCCAAAAGGGCTCACAATCTAAAAGAATGGAGAACACCACCAGCAACAGCCACTAGAAAGACTGTGCTGGGGTGAAGAGGGACAATTGCTCTCCCCCTGCTAAATATAAGAGGACACCACTTGAAAAAGTGCCTCTTGCCCAGTTAGCAGGGGTAATTACCATCCCATGAGTAATTTAAAACTATTCTTCAAAAGCTGAACCTTACAGAAATATCTTGCACTAACAAGGGGCTGCACTAATTTGCCTTTCATCTCGAACATCTCTGATGCTGTGATAAGTCACATGCAGCAAAATTCTTTATTCTTTCAAGTCGGGGGCTAAACTTCCCTTGACTCCCTTGGCAACAACATTAGGCCATCAGGCTTCATTATGAAGACAAGACAGGCAATATAAAATGTGCAATGTCTTGGCCTTTCAAGGGTGACACAGGGCCCAATCCCAGTGGTGTAGCTACCTATGGGCGGTGCAGCGTTCCAGGTGCTATTCTCGGGGGGGGGGTGTCACCACTGAACCTCAAATTTTGAAAATTGCGGGTTTATGGAATCCTACCATTATGCTGTATACCATTGGATGTGGAATTTCACCCAGAATCCAATGGAAAAAACCAGAGTGTACTATCTCTATTCTAGCAAACTCTATGGCCAAAAATGTAAAAACCAAAAATTAAACAGAAGTTTGATTTTCAGTTTTTACATTTTTGGCCATTGCGTTTGCTAGAATAGAGTTCGTACACTCCAGTACAATTTGCAGTTTTTAAAGTCATAGTTTCAAGGAATAATACCATCATGCTGAATACTGTTAGATGTGGAATTTCACCAGGAATTCAATGGAAAAACCTGGAAAAACCTAGCAAATGTTATGGCCAAAACAAAATACAAGTGTCTTATGGAGGAGTGTCAAACATATAGCCTGTATGATGAGTCCATAAATTTTGTCGGGGTGTATGTGTCAAAAATGTTTGGGCCCTGGGTGCAAAATGACCTAGCTACATCACTGCCCAACCCTATCCAAATTTCCAGTGCCGATGCAGCCCCAAGGTAAGGGAACAAGTGTTCTCTTATCTCAAGGAGGCCTCCGTGACTGCCCCCACATTGCAGGATGCAGCACACACCCTGTTGGCACGGCTGCATCAGTGCTGGACAGTTGGATAGGATTGGGCACACAGTCGGTGTTCAGAGCAATAGAGTGAGCAGAGGCTGGTGAAGCTGTGGCTTGAACTGAGTCAACCATCTACAAAAGAGCATCTTTCAGATTTGGTCTTTTTTTTTGCTGATTATGAATGATCTTTGTACAGATGGATCTTTCTTCAAACAAGCATGAGTGTTTTCAGAATGCTTTTATTCAAACAGCTTATGAGATGTTTAAACATTGCCTTCATTTCCCACTTACTTGTCTTATGCTAGGAGACAATGTGCTGAGCCATTATATTTGTTTGCCTTCCTGGAAGGTAATAGCATATAGGCTGTGATGGTATTCCACTATGAATGTAGGTGCAGGACTATGTGTTCTTGTCAGTTGTAGTACTGATGTGTTTCAAAGACGTTTGTACTAAATAAATACCTCCTTCAGTGTGTACAAAAGAAGGCCTGAATCAGCCCAAATTTAAAAATGTACATCAGGGTCATAGCTAAAGAAGTGCAGGGGGGTGCAATTGCACCGGGCAACAAGCTTTAGGGGGGCAACACACTCAGTTTGACACTAGTAGCCAAAATTGTGAAAATCTTAATGTGTAGGAATAATACCATCATGTTATGTATCATTTGATGCGGAATTTAATGCAGAGTGCAATGAAACAAACTGGAGTGTAGTATCTTCATTCTGTCAAAAGGTATGCCAAAAAAGGAAAGGAAAAAAATACAACTATGATGTCACTTCCTGTTGTGATGTCACTTCTGGGGCATCATTTTGCCCACTGCACCAGGCTACACTTTTATTATCTATGCCAGTGGTGTACATTCTTGGATACACATTCCGAAAGCTTCCTCATTGGAGGTTTTCAAGCAGGGGGTGGAGGGCCACCTATCAAGGATGCTACAGCAGTTGCCTGCACTGAGCTGTAGGTTGGAGTAGACAATTTCCAAAGCCCCTTCCAGCTCTATGATTCTTTCAAGGCAGGGTTGTATGTTCTATGTACATGATTAAGCGAGAACAAGGTTGTGTCACCTTTATCCTTCCTTTGAAACTGAAAGATGAATTGTCATCTCATACCGTCTGAGCTAGCTGGGTGAGAAGGTCTCAAGAAATCATGCATTAAAACCCTTCTGGCTGTAGAAGTTCTTGCTTCCAAGTGCTATTCCATAGTGCGAATTCATGTGAGCTTGCCAGTCCATTTTCTTACTGGGCAGGTTTGTGCTAATTGATGACAGGAAGTAGCACCTATTAAGATGACTGCATCAAGTCTGATGCTTCTTTCTCCATCCGTGTGGGGTGTTGTCGTGAAGGACTTTAGAGCATCTGAACAAGATCAGGAAATGTGCAAGCCACTTATGTAACCCACCAAAAATCAGGTCACGACCCACTTATTTGCAGTTGTGTGGTTGGGGGGGCACAGGACCCCTGGTGGCACTCCATGGGGGCAGCAATGCT
>JAJKFI010036993.1:0-11985 GCA_029204185.1 Lerista edwardsae
ATGCCAGTTTCAACCAGTTCTGGACTGTGAGATGTGAAACTGCAACAAGTTGAGCTCCTGGATTGTTGTCTGGAGGCAGTTGGGGGCTGGATATGGGCAGAAATTAAATCCTGGTAAGACAGGTTCTCCTGGTCCACAAATAGGGTATTGGACTATTGTCCTGCTCTGAACGGGATGACACTCCCTCTGAAGGAACAGGCCCACAGCTTGGGGGCTCTCCTGGATCAGCAGCTGCTCCTGGACTCCCAGGTGGCAGCTGTGGATAGGGCAGCCTTTGCTCAGCTTTGGCTGATTTGTCAGCTGCGATCATACTTTGATAATTTGGTGACCCATGCGCACACCTATGACATCACAGACGGCGGGAAATGTGTGTGACCGGAGTGCGTGCCTCCGCCGCACTGCGCCTGCGTCATGGCTCGTCGCGGAGGGAAGGGGCGCCTCGCGAACTCTTCCCAGGCGAGCTTACCCAGAGGCGGGTCTATACTGATCAAGAAGGTTTAATAGTAAACCTCCTTGATACTGATCAGTTCTGCGCCGGCTCCTTCCGCATATCTTTCCCGCCAAGAAGGATTGCCGCGAATTCACTAATAAAACTCTCCCTGCACGTGTGTAAAAGTGAATTGCAACGTCTTTAATCATGCCTGCGTGTTCTGCATATGGGTGCACGAATCGCTGTACGAAAAATGGGATTACTTTGCACAGGTACTTAAAATCATTGTGATTAATTGCTACTGAAAAATATTACTTCCTAAAGTCTGCAACCCTTCACAAACTGAAGTAGGTATGAAGAAGTAAAAGGAACTCAATCCACACACAACCTTCAGCAGTGATTTTTCGGATACAAAATGTTTGATTTGCACGCCAGTAAGACTACACATTTGGCCGCTCATCTGAATACATTACATTACCGAAAGCGGAACTGTTGTTGTTGTGAATTTTACACCAAATGTTGTGTGCATGTCAATAAGACTACACATTTGATCATGCTTCCAAATAATATAGGTACATCATTCCGATGCGCATCCGAATAATCACTGCCCACAACCTTCTAAGCAGCGCATTTCCCTATACTAGTCTTCATAGGCTTTAGAAGATAAGAAGGAAATGCTGGAAATTCAGTTGGCTCAGGTGAACAGCAAGTAGTCATGAGAGGTGCATTATTCCAATGCGCATACTACTAATCACTGCCCACAACTTTCTAAACAGCGCAGTCGCCCTAACTTCATAACCTTCATAGAAGGTTAAAAATATATATTTCCCCCCTCCTTTTTTCCCCCTTCCTGTTTACACTTTTTTCCCCACCTTCCATTTTCTACTGTAATATTTTTGAAATTCTGAACATTAACAGAATTTGTTTTATGGGGGGGGGGTGAGTGTAGAAGTTTAAAAAAATACTCTTAATAGCCTAGAAGTAAAAAAGAATTCCTCTCATAATGACAACTGCTTGTGTTATACATTGAGAGATTTTAATGTAATTTTCCTACATATTTATCTAATTTTTGCCCACCCTCCCCTTTTTTTCTTTCCTTCCCATTCACACTTTATTTTTGCTTGTGTAGATTTCAAAAAATAAGTCTGTCAAAACAGTGCAATCCGAGTTTAAATAGACAGCAAGTGGCATTTCGTCCGGTGTGTTCAGTAATATAATTACGCGGAATTAAACCTTGGAATTGCATATTAACTCATAATATGGTTACCACTGATGTTTCTACACGATCACACGTTTTTATTTTCGTAAGTTTTTATTTCAGGAGTAAATTATTCAGTCCTAAACACTACCAGAAAAGCAATCTGAAACGCTTGGAATAAGGATTGTTTTGAGTACGCCAACATGGCTGCTAAGCCCGCCCCCTGGCCTCAATTTTCTCCTATATCTTCTTAAGGGATGTCGTCTCCTGTCAATCTAACCTTTTTGGTTCTCTCCTGCTATTTTTCCTCCAAGTGGGCGTGAGCTACGTGAGCTACGCCCACGCCCACAGGCCAAGGCGCATGCGCCACGCTTCTCCGTCGAGCGGGCTGGGGCGGGATTTCCGGTCCTCTTCCCCGCTGTTTCCGGAATAGCCACGGAAACGGAGTTTGCGGAACAGGCAGGGGTGGCGGCGTCCATTCATGGAGTTATAATTTACGCGTCCATTGGAGAGCGCCAGGCTGGTGCCCTCCTCTGGGCTTCTGCGTGGAGCCACCCCCTGCTCCGCTTCTTGTGCTTCGCGAGCGCCCTCGAACACGGCACGGTCGGAGGCCCCTCCCGGAGCAGCCGCACTGCAGCCGTCCCGCGGACTCCGCCCGCAGCTGCGTCTCTGCACCTGCCCCTTATTTCAGCGCCACTCAAGCCCTGCACTGAAAACCACGAGGGGGAGGCGGCGGCGCCAGTCTGCACGAGCAAGTTCGCTGCAGAGTCCCGCCATCGCTGAGTGCCCTCTTTCGCTCCCACCCATCATCCTAAAGTGGAGGTTTCCGGGGCGTGAACCAGTGCCGGACCCGAGGGGTGTGTGCAACTGTCCCGGGTGCTGGCGTTGGGGAGGTGGCGGTGGCAGCATCGCCGCCCCCCGTCCCGCTTGGCCCCCCCCCGGCGGCGGCAGCTGTCCCTGCAAAAACTGAGCAGTGTTCTCGCCGTTTGCACCCCCCCCGCAAAACACATCAGCATGAAACGGCCCCGCTTCCCGTGTCTCGCCAGCGCCCTCGAGCTGGGCACGGACGGAGGCCCCTCCCGCAACAGCCGCCATCCCGCAGACGCTTCAAAATCCAAGGCCAAGAAGCACGTGTCTTTTCGGTGCTCTATAAGAGGGGGAGCTCGCTTGTGACTGCGACTCCCGTGTATTTTAGTGGATTGTTACTGAACGCACATGCTCCTCCAGCCGTGGTGGTGAAATGATCCACAGTCAGGATTGTAGCCACAGTTGACTAGCTGCATTTGAAACGAGAAAAAGCATTTGAAAATACTTTATGTTGGGAATACTAATGTATGTACCTTCATATACATACATATGCAAGGCATGGCAGGGTGGATAGCAAATTATCACATTCGTATCAGACAGCCCTGTTTTTCAACCAAGTTCATTCCCAGAGTGGCATTCAGTTAAAATCCAATACAAAACCTAATAAAGTAACTCATTTAGTTTTGTTAACGTAGCTGGTTTTGCCCTCCAGGTCTTCCGCCTGTTAGGGCTCATCACGGAATACATTTCTCAAATCCTCCCTCCTATAGAAAGCTCTTACAAGAGCCCAGCAAAGTTTTACCTCATGGCCTCACCTCACACCCTTCTTCCACTAGCACATGGACTTGGCTAAAATCCCTGAACTGAGTGAACAGAAGCTCGTCTGTGCCCTGGATTCACCATGGGGTGATGACTGGTGTTTGGTCTACGGACCCAGAATACATTATATCTTTTTAAATCCAAGGGACCTAGCAGCAGAAGTAAATTGCAGGGGGACAGAGCTTTCTCTTTGTCCCTGGCACGTGCACTTCATGTCTGTCTGCTTTTTGATTCATGCATTACATAACTCTGAAGGAAAAGTAAACAGACACTAAGAATTTGCATCATGAGAAGATTGATTTTAAACATTTCCAGATTACAGATTCTGTGGTTTTACATTTTTGCCTGTGTTTTATCCAGATACACTATCCTTAGTAGTGAGTTATGACTAACCCACTGAATGGTAGCATAAGTGGGGATTTGGGTCATTCTTAACTGTGAAGGACCATCTCAAGCACTTAGAAAATTAACATGGGTTTGATGAGCTTAAGTCTACCAGAGTTTCACTGTGGTCCATTAGTGAGTACTATTTTAGCAGGTACAAATGGGTTCACTTTGAGAATTAAGCTTCTGAAAATCTGGTCTCATTTGTTAGTGAATCTGGAATGATCAGGTTATTGGAATATTTATTTTAAAAATTTATAGTTTCCCTTTCTCTCAAGATGGCTGGCCACAGGACAATTAAAGCATAAAAATCAGTGGCACACGTGGAAATGTGGCACACGTGGAAAATGGCAAATTTTAAAATCACATAGGTCGACTATGGCCTGATAGATGGAAAGCGAAACAAGTCTAGAAAGATGAAAGAGAATAGGTGATGAACAGTCATGCTGTACTCCTGAGAAATATGAGAGGGCCATAGGATTGGGCTGTAAGAGATGGAAAACAAATAAAATGCTATATGCTTTGTGTGATGCCTTGTGGAGAATTATGACAATTTTTCTGGGAGTCCATCCCTTTGAATTTAATGGGGGTTTATTCTGAATAGACATCCATAGAACTGCATAGGTAGGGAAAGAAAACTAGTGACATCTCTCAATGGTATGCCCTACTAAAGAATTAATATAATAAATAAATGTTAATAAATGTAAAAATGTGTCCTTTCTAACAGTTCCATAGTGTCATACACTTCTGGGTTCCCTATTCTGTACAACAGTGTTCTTCAAACTGTGGGTCAGGACCCACTTGGTGGGTTGTGACCTAATGTCAGGTGGGTCGCAGAAAGCTGGGAGCAGCCATCTTGCAAGCTGCAGATCTTACTCTTGCTATATTCCTTTTGTGAGTATTAACAGTTTGAATTTTCAAAGTGAGACTTTTCAAGATAATTTTGTTGAAACTGAGAATTTTCAAGTGAGACTTTTTTAAACTTCGTTTTTATTTCAGTGCATTTACATCATATTTTGTCCTCCTCTTGCTTTCTGTCAGGGATGTTTCCTGGCTGTGCAATTGCTGCAGTCCAAGAATGCCAATTTGCATTCCGGGAGCTTCCCCTGCAGCCACAAGCACTGAGGAAGTGGCAGTTTAATGGAGAAGCCTCTTCCCTAGCCAAAAAGAAGCTTCCGAGATGGTGGTATTCAGTTTTTCAAGATGGCTGTCCCATGCTCTCTGTGCCCCCCTGAAAACCTGCTTGCGACCCCCTTGGGGGTCCTGAGCCCCAGTTTGGGAACCACTGCTCTATATTGATTCAGAGAAAGCCTATGTTGGGGAATTTTCACCCCTTGCTCGGGTCCAATCAGCAGATATACACGAAATAATTAAAAGGAGGTTTATTTTAATGCATCAAGGTGAGATACACATAGCAAGTCCCTGCATCTGACTCCTAGCCAGTAGCAACGGAACATGAGTTACATCAGTGGACGACCCAGACCCAGATAGGATTGGGCCATATATTATTATCTATTATCTCTATATTCAGGAGCAATCCAAAAGTATTTGCCATCCCTGCAAATATGCACCTCACTGCCCCCATTCTTGTGCACTTGTTGGCATGCGTGCACCCCACCACCAGTCTTGCTGCCCCTGGTGCTGCACCACATTCCCCCCCCCACCTCGCCCTTATAGCTGCTTAGGAAGGAGGGTGAGGGGAGGCAAGGTAATCTACAGTGGTCCAAATGCGCTTTACGGTGGCCCTTGTGCCGGCCACACTTCGCTGGCCTAACTGTGCCAGCCTAACTCCAGGTTAGGATTGCGCCCTAGAATGAATTGGTAATGGGCCAGAGGGGGCAATTGCGGGGCTTCCCTCATCAGTTTGCGGGTCCCCTCAATTGGCCACAAAATGGCCACATCCAGCGGTGTTATGCTGCCGGAATGCTGGGCAGGACATCCGGGTGATTGACAGCCCGCCTGTCATGTTCCTCAGCGTTACGCTGTTTGTGTAACGTACGCAAGCGGCATAATTGGTTACGCAAATGGTGTAACGCTGCAGAACGCTACGGGCGGGCTGTCGATCACCCGGATGTCCTGCCCAGCGTTCCGGCAGCATAACACCACTGGCCACATCCATTAGCTTTTTGCTGGCCATCCCTGCCTGTATTGCACCTGTGGAGCTGCGACTGCCTACCTGTAGACCAGTTAATTCATGGTAGAGGCAAGATTCAAGGAGGGGAAGTCCAATTCACAGCTCTGATAGCAATGAAAGGTGACTGTTTTGAGCACCCCGGTGGCCAAATGTTTGTTCTTGCACTACTGGGTATCCCCCATCTGAACATCAGTGGGCCTGAGGGCATTGGCTGTCGGCATATTATTGGCAGAACTGCACAACACTTATTTGGCTGTGCCCACAGGAAACTGACATGTGACATGGAGGATAGTTGATGCCCCCCCCCCCTGCGTTCTGCAAATTGAAATTTTGGTGCTCCTCCTTCCTTTGGAGAACCAAACCAAACCCCTGCTCTCTTCCCTCTTCCATACCGCCAGTTTTTATGTATTTGTTGTTATGAAGCACATGAAAAATGCAATAAAATTATAAATAGAAAAAAGTGCTTTAAAATTCAGTGTAGCCCTTGCTTGTCCTGAGCTGAAGCAAACAGATTTCAGTCATCCACACTTTGCTAAATTGTGGTGAAAATTCAGCTTAGTGTTGTAGTTTGGCCTTTGCAGCTGCAGTTCAAAGCACACATGTTTGGACTCATTGGAACTTGCAAACACACACATGTAGCATTAGTCACTTTCAGTCTAACGTCATTGTGACTGTTGTCCTTCCTCCCCAGTGCTGTCCATGCTAGTTGTTGTTGTTCAGTCACTAAGTCGTGCCCGACTCTTTGTGACCCCCTGGACCACAGCACGCCGGGCCTCCCTGTCCTCTACTAGCTTCCGGAGTTCGCCCAATTTCATGCTCATTGCTTCAGTGACACTATCTCACCCTCTGCCGCCCCTTTCTCCTTTTGCCTTCCATCTTTCCCAGCATGAGGGTCTTTTCTAAAACGTGCTCGCTATTTTTGATATGCAGCTATCAGATCAGGGTTCACTCCTCTGCCAAAATGAATTGTGTGCTACAACTGTGCGGTTTTTTTTTCTAGATGGTTCTGTAAACAGTAAAAAAATGTAAATGTGTTCATAACGTTATCTTACTTAAGGCGAATAGAACTTTGAGCTTTTAAGAGTCTTATTGGTGTGTACGACGTGTCTGAGTAAAGTTCATCAGCCAAAAGATGGACTCATCGTTGGAAGTGCTTGTTAAGTTTGTGGGTCTTCCATCTTTGAGATACAGATCTTGGGCTGAGCTGTTCACCTGGACTTCAGAAGTAGGCAAAGTACATAGGCAAAGAATTACCCTATCCATTTAAGTGCCTCTCTCTCTCTCTCTCTCTCTCTCTCTCTCTCTCTCTCTCTCTCTCTGCCTGTGGACAGCTTGAACAAGAATCAAGAGGGTAAGCACATTCTACTGTTTGTATTCTTTCCCTTTTCATTTTCCTGATCTTTCTTCTAGATTTAATAGAAAATATTTTTAACAATTTTTTTTTTAAAAAAAGTATATCCCTTCACTTCAGCGTGATGTTTTAAGTATTATGGGGATAGAAACAATTTATTTCCTTCCCTCGGTGTTTTTATAAACCCCAAGATGTAGCTGCAAATGTTTGGCCAATTCCTATATTTCAAATCTGGATTTTGGTTCAAATTTATACAGTATGTGATTTTGATCATGGAAAATCATGAGCTTGTTTTGGAATCACTACTTGTCCTTTAAATGAAAGCCTGGGGTTGGATGTTTTTGCTTGACAAAATATATCCATTAATTAAAAGAGCAGTGATTTCATTTGGTAGGCATGAAGCCTTCCAAAAGTGATGAGTAAAGCAAATAGTTTGAAAGGGTGTAGAAATGAGATTTTTCTTATAGGATTCCTCCAGTATATACCACATAGATAATACTGTATGTTTAGAGTATGTTTTCATTGGGTTTTCAGTTTTAAGAAAGGTCTGTTTTAAGCTTCTGGAATTCAAGCTGTTTTTCACATGAAGGCATGTACTTCCTGAGCAACGGAACAGTCTCTGCATTACGGAAAATAAGATGTGCCGGAAAATAGGTGCAATGCTACCTTTAGGACAATAGGAGCAGTGTATTGTCCAGGAGGCAGATGACCCAGAGCCTACAGGTCTCTGTTCTCTTTGACCTGGGGTTGTGTCAGTGGTGTCATTCAAATGATTTAGGAACAGGAACTCACTTTTGATTGGCACTTGTCGGGAACCCGGAACCAGCCACGGAGCCCGTTAGGATCCGGAACGCCCGTTCAGGTCCGTTCCCCCTGAATGACATCTAATCACTAGGTTGTGTGTTAGGGTTGTCTTCTGCTTTCTTTCTTTCCTCCCCCCCCCCTCCTGATTTGACAAGGTGCAAGACCTCACTACATAAGCTGTGACCAGATGCATGGAGCCCACCATGCTATGAGATGTCACACGCCCATGGAAAGGGGATAGCTAATCCGTGTTCCAAGGTCTGTAGAGCCAACAGCGATGTACATGCTTGCAGGGGCATCGTCACAGGGGTGGCAGCGCAGTAAATACTGCAGGAGCCGCATTGCTCGTGTAAGCAACTCCTCCCACTCGCCATCGGAACGAGCAGCTGCCCATTCCCATTGCTGCTCGGAATGGCTCTGACAGTGAGTGGGGGGATGCTTACACAAGCATTGCAATGCCTGCAATATTTACCTCTCTACCACCCTCGGAGCTATGCCACTGCCTGCTTGTGAACAGTGAACAGCGGACTTCTTTGAAACTCTTTTTTCTTCTTCTGTTCCTATTTTATTTTCAGAAGCCATCAAGCAGGTGTTGGTGGGTTGTTTCAGGAGAAAGAGTCCTTCTGCTTTATAACTCTGCTTAATATAGATGCCTAATCCCGCAAATGTCTGAAATTTGAAGCCTGATCGCTTCAAATTTCAAGCCAAATTTGAAGCCTGATCGCTGATCAGGACATTGTGCTGTGTGATAACACAGAGAGCTTCCTTCCTATCTGGTGTTTTTCCATGCCTATGTTACTCTGTGCAATGGTTTCATTTGGTTGAGGAAATGCAGCCCATCAGTTCTGATTATGGAGAGATGTGCTTTTAGATTGAAACTCTGACATGACATTATGTTCCATCAGCTCTTTATCACGCACACAATGGCGTTCTATCATAGTGATTGATCTCGTAATCAGATGAAGTGCCTTCTGAGTGACAGGAAAGTTCGACATGTCAAAGAAGTGGTCTGTTGCAAAATGCACTGTGACACCTGAAAACCCCTGAGTTGCAGAAGAGAAGAGAAGTCAGTTTTGGCAAGCTCTGACAGTTGAAAGCAGGTGTTTCAGTATCTCTTCAAGAATTTCTCTCTGCAGGCAATACACCTCTTAATGCTAAATACCACTTTCTGTTAGCTTTCCAGTATCCCTCTGACTGAAGGTCTTCTTCAAGAGAAAGAATGAATCTGAAAAGTTCCATGGAATGTGTTCTGCTATTGCTCTTTCAAGGTGGACTATGGACTCGTGCAGACCAGCCTGTTGAGCTTGCTAATTCTCACATGCTTCCACCAGGAGGTTATGCAAGACTCATCAATATTGATGAGAAAGGTATTTTGTGCATGGTGTGGTGTGGTGTGGTGTGGTGTGGTGTGGTGCGGTGCGGTGTGGTGTGGTGTGGTGCATTGCAGAGAGGGACAACCTCAATGTTCAAGAGGTTGGAGCATCTTCCCTCTGAAGACAGGTTGAAGTGTTTAATTTTTTTAGTTTAGAATAGAATAGAATTTTATTGGCCAGACATGGATTTCACCGTACATGGAATTTTACTTCGGCCCAAAAGCTCTCACATATAAACTAATAAGTAATACTATCACATTAACAAGACCCCACTAACTCTAAATTTATCCAAATCAAAACCAAAACATCAACATAATCAGCTATTCAGTAGCCCAATAGCACAGGGCAAAAACTGTTCTTGTGCCCGGTTGTTCTAATATACCATGTCCTATAACAACGTCCAGAGGGAAGAAGTTCAAACAGATTACGAGCAGGGTGAGAGCTATCTGCAACAATCCTCTCTGCTCTTTTCCTCATCTGAGCAATATATAAATTGTCCATAGAGGGCAAGCTGGCTCCTATTATTCTCTCTGCAGTTTTGACTGTCCTTTGGAGTCTATTCTTATCCTGTTTAGTCGCTGAACCAAACCAGACCGTTATAGAGTTAGAAAAAACAGATTCAATGATTCCTCTATAAAACTGAATCAACAGCTCTTGAGGCAGGTTAAATTTCTTAAGTTGGCGCAAAAAATACATCCTCTGCTGTGCTTTCTTAATAATGGAACTGATGTTAACCGACCATTTCAAGTCATGGGAGATTACAGAACCCAGAAATTTGAAGGACGCCACCATTGATACCATACTACCAAATATGGTCAGCGGAGATAGAGGTGCCTTCTAAAATCTATTACCATCTCCACTGTTTTTAGTGTATTCAGTTCCAGATTGTTACATCCACACCACAGGGCAAGCTGTTAACTTCCCGTCTGTATGCAGATTCATCACCATCATGAATAAGACAGATGATCGTTGTATCATCTGCAAACTTCAAAATGTTAACAGAGGGATCCACTGAGGTACAGTCATTCGTGTAAAGAGAAAAGAGCAATGGGGAGAGCACACATCCCTGAGGAGCTCCTGTACTAGTTGTTTGAGATTTTCCCCAGCCTCACCCGTTGCTTCCTGTCTGTCAAAAAGCTGGTTATCCATTGGCAGACATGAGCAGGTACAGAGAGCTGGATCAGTTTAGAATACAGAGTAGCTGGAATAATGGCGTTAAACGCTGAGCTGAAGCTGAATGGAAGAAACATGAATGAGGTTTAAAATTATGCATGGGGTGGAGGCTGTAGATAGACAGAACCCATCTCCCTTCCTTATAATATTAGACCCTGCTCCCCCAAGGATATTGACTCGCAGTCAGTTTAGGACAGACAACAGGCAGTACTTCCCCGGGTGTGTGACGGCAACTGGTTTAACTGGCTTTACAAAGGCACTAGACTGGGCCTAAACCAAACTCTGGCCTGCAAGCCGTATCTGGCGTCCATCCTGCCCTTCTCCTGGGTGAACGGCTTCTTCTGTTCCACCTGGGATGTGCCAAGGACCCCAAATACAGCCCCCAGGGTCTTCATTGCAAGCTGCGTCTGCACAGAACTCCAAGTGCGAGGCATGCTGGGGTGGCAGACCCCAGAAACAGCCCACCGCAAAGACCCCTGGGGGCAGTGGTCAGGGTCTTCACACATGTCCCAGGCGGGACGGAAGAAGCGGGACGTTTTTAGCTGATGCAGCCATCTCTAATTGGGAGACTGCTGCACTAGACCGACAACTCAACCCTAAGCAACTTTCTATGCATGCAATAAGAGAACGAACAGTCCCTTAGCTTGAGGAGGCCTCCATGACTGCTCCCCCACCACAGGATGCAGTGCTTGCCCCATTGTCCCAGCTGCATTGACCCTGGAAAGCTGGGCTAAAATATATGGAGGAGAGCTCTATCCACAGTGATGGTATCACCATGTTCAGGGATTTCCTGGGAGCACCAGATTGGCACTATGTGACACAGTGAATGTTCAACTGCCCTGAAGAAAAAAGCCAGGAAGAGAGAGAGAGAGAGAGAGAGAGACAGACAGACAGACAGACAGAGAGACAGAGAGACAGAGAGAGAGGAAAACATATGTAGTTAAGGCATACAGCACCTGGGGGCACAAAAACTTTTAACACCCTCCATACAACATCATTGCGCCCAGTGGTGAAATTCAGCCAGTTCTCACCAGTTCTGCAGAACCAGTTGTTAATTTTAGGTTGGGAGAGGGAAGAAAGGCAGGGGATGGCCCTGAAAGCCACCCTGAAGGACATAGAACCGGTTGTTAATTTATTTGAATCCCACCACTGATTGCGCCCCCGTGGGTCTTCAGGGGGCCTCTGGAGACCTCTAAAACAGAGGTCTCCAAATGTGGAGACTCCTGTTCAACAACAAAACCCTCCCTGTCCTGAGCAGTGCATACCATTCTGTGGCGCCATTGCTGTAGTCTTGGCCCAATCAGGTCATAGGGATGTTCGAGGCAGTTCTGTCCCAACTGGCACGATGTCCCAGCTGGCTCTGCACCAGGACATCACCATAGACGCGACAGCCCAGAGCGCCCCTATGCCCAGATCGAGCAGAAACTGCAGTGACGGAGCAGCGGAACGGTACGTGCTGCTCATGGGGGGGGGGGATTTGGGAGAACACCAGAGCGGAACTGCTCTCCTCTC
>JAJKFI010036994.1:0-11987 GCA_029204185.1 Lerista edwardsae
ATGCCAGTTTCAACCAGTTCTGGACTGTGAGATGTGAAACTGCAACAAGTTGAGCTCCTGGATTGTTGTCTGGAGGCAGTTGGGGGCTGGATATGGGCAGAAATTAAATCCTGGTAAGACAGGTTCTCCTGGTCCACAAATAGGGTATTGGACTATTGTCCTGCTCTGAACGGGATGACACTCCCTCTGAAGGAACAGGCCCACAGCTTGGGGGCTCTCCTGGATCAGCAGCTGCTCCTGGACTCCCAGGTGGCAGCTGTGGATAGGGCAGCCTTTGCTCAGCTTTGGCTGATTTGTCAGCTGCGATCATACTTTGATAATTTGGTGACCCATGCGCACACCTATGACATCACAGACGGCGGGAAATGTGTGTGACCGGAGTGCGTGCCTCCGCCGCACTGCGCCTGCGTCATGGCTCGTCGCGGAGGGAAGGGGCGCCTCGCGAACTCTTCCCAGGCGAGCTTACCCAGAGGCGGGTCTATACTGATCAAGAAGGTTTAATAGTAAACCTCCTTGATACTGATCAGTTCTGCGCCGGCTCCTTCCGCATATCTTTCCCGCCAAGAAGGATTGCCGCGAATTCACTAATAAAACTCTCCCTGCACGTGTGTAAAAGTGAATTGCAACGTCTTTAATCATGCCTGCGTGTTCTGCATATGGGTGCACGAATCGCTGTACGAAAAATGGGATTACTTTGCACAGGTACTTAAAATCATTGTGATTAATTGCTACTGAAAAATATTACTTCCTAAAGTCTGCAACCCTTCACAAACTGAAGTAGGTATGAAGAAGTAAAAGGAACTCAATCCACACACAACCTTCAGCAGTGATTTTTCGGATACAAAATGTTTGATTTGCACGCCAGTAAGACTACACATTTGGCCGCTCATCTGAATACATTACATTACCGAAAGCGGAACTGTTGTTGTTGTGAATTTTACACCAAATGTTGTGTGCATGTCAATAAGACTACACATTTGATCATGCTTCCAAATAATATAGGTACATCATTCCGATGCGCATCCGAATAATCACTGCCCACAACCTTCTAAGCAGCGCATTTCCCTATACTAGTCTTCATAGGCTTTAGAAGATAAGAAGGAAATGCTGGAAATTCAGTTGGCTCAGGTGAACAGCAAGTAGTCATGAGAGGTGCATTATTCCAATGCGCATACTACTAATCACTGCCCACAACTTTCTAAACAGCGCAGTCGCCCTAACTTCATAACCTTCATAGAAGGTTAAAAATATATATTTCCCCCCTCCTTTTTTCCCCCTTCCTGTTTACACTTTTTTCCCCACCTTCCATTTTCTACTGTAATATTTTTGAAATTCTGAACATTAACAGAATTTGTTTTATGGGGGGGGGGTGAGTGTAGAAGTTTAAAAAAATACTCTTAATAGCCTAGAAGTAAAAAAGAATTCCTCTCATAATGACAACTGCTTGTGTTATACATTGAGAGATTTTAATGTAATTTTCCTACATATTTATCTAATTTTTGCCCACCCTCCCCTTTTTTTCTTTCCTTCCCATTCACACTTTATTTTTGCTTGTGTAGATTTCAAAAAATAAGTCTGTCAAAACAGTGCAATCCGAGTTTAAATAGACAGCAAGTGGCATTTCGTCCGGTGTGTTCAGTAATATAATTACGCGGAATTAAACCTTGGAATTGCATATTAACTCATAATATGGTTACCACTGATGTTTCTACACGATCACACGTTTTTATTTTCGTAAGTTTTTATTTCAGGAGTAAATTATTCAGTCCTAAACACTACCAGAAAAGCAATCTGAAACGCTTGGAATAAGGATTGTTTTGAGTACGCCAACATGGCTGCTAAGCCCGCCCCCTGGCCTCAATTTTCTCCTATATCTTCTTAAGGGATGTCGTCTCCTGTCAATCTAACCTTTTTGGTTCTCTCCTGCTATTTTTCCTCCAAGTGGGCGTGAGCTACGTGAGCTACGCCCACGCCCACAGGCCAAGGCGCATGCGCCACGCTTCTCCGTCGAGCGGGCTGGGGCGGGATTTCCGGTCCTCTTCCCCGCTGTTTCCGGAATAGCCACGGAAACGGAGTTTGCGGAACAGGCAGGGGTGGCGGCGTCCATTCATGGAGTTATAATTTACGCGTCCATTGGAGAGCGCCAGGCTGGTGCCCTCCTCTGGGCTTCTGCGTGGAGCCACCCCCTGCTCCGCTTCTTGTGCTTCGCGAGCGCCCTCGAACACGGCACGGTCGGAGGCCCCTCCCGGAGCAGCCGCACTGCAGCCGTCCCGCGGACTCCGCCCGCAGCTGCGTCTCTGCACCTGCCCCTTATTTCAGCGCCACTCAAGCCCTGCACTGAAAACCACGAGGGGGAGGCGGCGGCGCCAGTCTGCACGAGCAAGTTCGCTGCAGAGTCCCGCCATCGCTGAGTGCCCTCTTTCGCTCCCACCCATCATCCTAAAGTGGAGGTTTCCGGGGCGTGAACCAGTGCCGGACCCGAGGGGTGTGTGCAACTGTCCCGGGTGCTGGCGTTGGGGAGGTGGCGGTGGCAGCATCGCCGCCCCCCTTCCCGCTTGCCCCCCCTCAGCCGCGGCAGCTGTCCCTGCAAAAACTGAGCAGTGTTCTCGCCGTTTGCACCCCCCCGCAAAACACATCAGCATGAAACGGCCCCGCTTCCCGTGTCTCGCCAGCGCCCTCGAGCTGGGCACGGACGGAGGCCCCTCCCGCAACAGCCGCCATCCCGCAGACGCTTCAAAATCCAAGGCCAAGAAGCACGTGTCTTTTCGGTGCTCTATAAGAGGGGGAGCTCGCTTGTGACTGCGACTCCCGTGTATTTTAGTGGATTGTTACTGAACGCACATGCTCCTCCAGCCGTGGTGGTGAAATGATCCACAGTCAGGATTGTAGCCACAGTTGACTAGCTGCATTTGAAACGAGAAAAAGCATTTGAAAATACTTTATGTTGGGAATACTAATGTATGTACCTTCATATACATACATATGCAAGGCATGGCAGGGTGGATAGCAAATTATCACATTCGTATCAGACAGCCCTGTTTTTCAACCAAGTTCATTCCCAGAGTGGCATTCAGTTAAAATCCAATACAAAACCTAATAAAGTAACTCATTTAGTTTTGTTAACGTAGCTGGTTTTGCCCTCCAGGTCTTCCGCCTGTTAGGGCTCATCACGGAATACATTTCTCAAATCCTCCCTCCTATAGAAAGCTCTTACAAGAGCCCAGCAAAGTTTTACCTCATGGCCTCACCTCACACCCTTCTTCCACTAGCACATGGACTTGGCTAAAATCCCTGAACTGAGTGAACAGAAGCTCGTCTGTGCCCTGGATTCACCATGGGGTGATGACTGGTGTTTGGTCTACGGACCCAGAATACATTATATCTTTTTAAATCCAAGGGACCTAGCAGCAGAAGTAAATTGCAGGGGG
Source organism: Lerista edwardsae (assembly GCA_029204185.1). NCBI lineage: Eukaryota > Metazoa > Chordata > Lepidosauria > Squamata > Scincidae > Lerista > Lerista edwardsae. The sequence continues at coordinate 3,429 of JAJKFI010036994.1, forward strand.
ACAGAGCTTTCTCTTTGTCCCTGGCACGTGCACTTCATGTCTGTCTGCTTTTTGATTCATGCATTACATAACTCTGAAGGAAAAGTAAACAGACACTAAGAATTTGCATCATGAGAAGATTGATTTTAAACATTTCCAGATTACAGATTCTGTGGTTTTACATTTTTGCCTGTGTTTTATCCAGATACACTATCCTTAGTAGTGAGTTATGACTAACCCACTGAATGGTAGCATAAGTGGGGATTTGGGTCATTCTTAACTGTGAAGGACCATCTCAAGCACTTAGAAAATTAACATGGGTTTGATGAGCTTAAGTCTACCAGAGTTTCACTGTGGTCCATTAGTGAGTACTATTTTAGCAGGTACAAATGGGTTCACTTTGAGAATTAAGCTTCTGAAAATCTGGTCTCATTTGTTAGTGAATCTGGAATGATCAGGTTATTGGAATATTTATTTTAAAAATTTATAGTTTCCCTTTCTCTCAAGATGGCTGGCCACAGGACAATTAAAGCATAAAAATCAGTGGCACACGTGGAAATGTGGCACACGTGGAAAATGGCAAATTTTAAAATCACATAGGTCGACTATGGCCTGATAGATGGAAAGCGAAACAAGTCTAGAAAGATGAAAGAGAATAGGTGATGAACAGTCATGCTGTACTCCTGAGAAATATGAGAGGGCCATAGGATTGGGCTGTAAGAGATGGAAAACAAATAAAATGCTATATGCTTTGTGTGATGCCTTGTGGAGAATTATGACAATTTTTCTGGGAGTCCATCCCTTTGAATTTAATGGGGGTTTATTCTGAATAGACATCCATAGAACTGCATAGGTAGGGAAAGAAAACTAGTGACATCTCTCAATGGTATGCCCTACTAAAGAATTAATATAATAAATAAATGTTAATAAATGTAAAAATGTGTCCTTTCTAACAGTTCCATAGTGTCATACACTTCTGGGTTCCCTATTCTGTACAACAGTGTTCTTCAAACTGTGGGTCAGGACCCACTTGGTGGGTTGTGACCTAATGTCAGGTGGGTCGCAGAAAGCTGGGAGCAGCCATCTTGCAAGCTGCAGATCTTACTCTTGCTATATTCCTTTTGTGAGTATTAACAGTTTGAATTTTCAAAGTGAGACTTTTCAAGATAATTTTGTTGAAACTGAGAATTTTCAAGTGAGACTTTTTTAAACTTCGTTTTTATTTCAGTGCATTTACATCATATTTTGTCCTCCTCTTGCTTTCTGTCAGGGATGTTTCCTGGCTGTGCAATTGCTGCAGTCCAAGAATGCCAATTTGCATTCCGGGAGCTTCCCCTGCAGCCACAAGCACTGAGGAAGTGGCAGTTTAATGGAGAAGCCTCTTCCCTAGCCAAAAAGAAGCTTCCGAGATGGTGGTATTCAGTTTTTCAAGATGGCTGTCCCATGCTCTCTGTGCCCCCCTGAAAACCTGCTTGCGACCCCCTTGGGGGTCCTGAGCCCCAGTTTGGGAACCACTGCTCTATATTGATTCAGAGAAAGCCTATGTTGGGGAATTTTCACCCCTTGCTCGGGTCCAATCAGCAGATATACACGAAATAATTAAAAGGAGGTTTATTTTAATGCATCAAGGTGAGATACACATAGCAAGTCCCTGCATCTGACTCCTAGCCAGTAGCAACGGAACATGAGTTACATCAGTGGACGACCCAGACCCAGATAGGATTGGGCCATATATTATTATCTATTATCTCTATATTCAGGAGCAATCCAAAAGTATTTGCCATCCCTGCAAATATGCACCTCACTGCCCCCATTCTTGTGCACTTGTTGGCATGCGTGCACCCCACCACCAGTCTTGCTGCCCCTGGTGCTGCACCACATTCCCCCCCCCACCTCGCCCTTATAGCTGCTTAGGAAGGAGGGTGAGGGGAGGCAAGGTAATCTACAGTGGTCCAAATGCGCTTTACGGTGGCCCTTGTGCCGGCCACACTTCGCTGGCCTAACTGTGCCAGCCTAACTCCAGGTTAGGATTGCGCCCTAGAATGAATTGGTAATGGGCCAGAGGGGGCAATTGCGGGGCTTCCCTCATCAGTTTGCGGGTCCCCTCAATTGGCCACAAAATGGCCACATCCAGCGGTGTTATGCTGCCGGAATGCTGGGCAGGACATCCGGGTGATTGACAGCCCGCCTGTCATGTTCCTCAGCGTTACGCTGTTTGTGTAACGTACGCAAGCGGCATAATTGGTTACGCAAATGGTGTAACGCTGCAGAACGCTACGGGCGGGCTGTCGATCACCCGGATGTCCTGCCCAGCGTTCCGGCAGCATAACACCACTGGCCACATCCATTAGCTTTTTGCTGGCCATCCCTGCCTGTATTGCACCTGTGGAGCTGCGACTGCCTACCTGTAGACCAGTTAATTCATGGTAGAGGCAAGATTCAAGGAGGGGAAGTCCAATTCACAGCTCTGATAGCAATGAAAGGTGACTGTTTTGAGCACCCCGGTGGCCAAATGTTTGTTCTTGCACTACTGGGTATCCCCCATCTGAACATCAGTGGGCCTGAGGGCATTGGCTGTCGGCATATTATTGGCAGAACTGCACAACACTTATTTGGCTGTGCCCACAGGAAACTGACATGTGACATGGAGGATAGTTGATGCCCCCCCCCCTGCGTTCTGCAAATTGAAATTTTGGTGCTCCTCCTTCCTTTGGAGAACCAAACCAAACCCCTGCTCTCTTCCCTCTTCCATACCGCCAGTTTTTATGTATTTGTTGTTATGAAGCACATGAAAAATGCAATAAAATTATAAATAGAAAAAAGTGCTTTAAAATTCAGTGTAGCCCTTGCTTGTCCTGAGCTGAAGCAAACAGATTTCAGTCATCCACACTTTGCTAAATTGTGGTGAAAATTCAGCTTAGTGTTGTAGTTTGGCCTTTGCAGCTGCAGTTCAAAGCACACATGTTTGGACTCATTGGAACTTGCAAACACACACATGTAGCATTAGTCACTTTCAGTCTAACGTCATTGTGACTGTTGTCCTTCCTCCCCAGTGCTGTCCATGCTAGTTGTTGTTGTTCAGTCACTAAGTCGTGCCCGACTCTTTGTGACCCCCTGGACCACAGCACGCCGGGCCTCCCTGTCCTCTACTAGCTTCCGGAGTTCGCCCAATTTCATGCTCATTGCTTCAGTGACACTATCTCACCCTCTGCCGCCCCTTTCTCCTTTTGCCTTCCATCTTTCCCAGCATGAGGGTCTTTTCTAAAACGTGCTCGCTATTTTTGATATGCAGCTATCAGATCAGGGTTCACTCCTCTGCCAAAATGAATTGTGTGCTACAACTGTGCGGTTTTTTTTCTAGATGGTTCTGTAAACAGTAAAAAAATGTAAATGTGTTCATAACGTTATCTTACTTAAGGCGAATAGAACTTTGAGCTTTTAAGAGTCTTATTGGTGTGTACGACGTGTCTGAGTAAAGTTCATCAGCCAAAAGATGGACTCATCGTTGGAAGTGCTTGTTAAGTTTGTGGGTCTTCCATCTTTGAGATACAGATCTTGGGCTGAGCTGTTCACCTGGACTTCAGAAGTAGGCAAAGTACATAGGCAAAGAATTACCCTATCCATTTAAGTGCCTCTCTCTCTCTCTCTCTCTCTCTCTCTCTCTCTCTCTCTCTCTCTCTGCCTGTGGACAGCTTGAACAAGAATCAAGAGGGTAAGCACATTCTACTGTTTGTATTCTTTCCCTTTTCATTTTCCTGATCTTTCTTCTAGATTTAATAGAAAATATTTTTAACAATTTTTTTTTTAAAAAAAGTATATCCCTTCACTTCAGCGTGATGTTTTAAGTATTATGGGGATAGAAACAATTTATTTCCTTCCCTCGGTGTTTTTATAAACCCCAAGATGTAGCTGCAAATGTTTGGCCAATTCCTATATTTCAAATCTGGATTTTGGTTCAAATTTATACAGTATGTGATTTTGATCATGGAAAATCATGAGCTTGTTTTGGAATCACTACTTGTCCTTTAAATGAAAGCCTGGGGTTGGATGTTTTTGCTTGACAAAATATATCCATTAATTAAAAGAGCAGTGATTTCATTTGGTAGGCATGAAGCCTTCCAAAAGTGATGAGTAAAGCAAATAGTTTGAAAGGGTGTAGAAATGAGATTTTTCTTATAGGATTCCTCCAGTATATACCACATAGATAATACTGTATGTTTAGAGTATGTTTTCATTGGGTTTTCAGTTTTAAGAAAGGTCTGTTTTAAGCTTCTGGAATTCAAGCTGTTTTTCACATGAAGGCATGTACTTCCTGAGCAACGGAACAGTCTCTGCATTACGGAAAATAAGATGTGCCGGAAAATAGGTGCAATGCTACCTTTAGGACAATAGGAGCAGTGTATTGTCCAGGAGGCAGATGACCCAGAGCCTACAGGTCTCTGTTCTCTTTGACCTGGGGTTGTGTCAGTGGTGTCATTCAAATGATTTAGGAACAGGAACTCACTTTTGATTGGCACTTGTCGGGAACCCGGAACCAGCCACGGAGCCCGTTAGGATCCGGAACGCCCGTTCAGGTCCGTTCCCCCTGAATGACATCTAATCACTAGGTTGTGTGTTAGGGTTGTCTTCTGCTTTCTTTCTTTCCTCCCCCCCCCCTCCTGATTTGACAAGGTGCAAGACCTCACTACATAAGCTGTGACCAGATGCATGGAGCCCACCATGCTATGAGATGTCACACGCCCATGGAAAGGGGATAGCTAATCCGTGTTCCAAGGTCTGTAGAGCCAACAGCGATGTACATGCTTGCAGGGGCATCGTCACAGGGGTGGCAGCGCAGTAAATACTGCAGGAGCCGCATTGCTCGTGTAAGCAACTCCTCCCACTCGCCATCGGAACGAGCAGCTGCCCATTCCCATTGCTGCTCGGAATGGCTCTGACAGTGAGTGGGGGGATGCTTACACAAGCATTGCAATGCCTGCAATATTTACCTCTCTACCACCCTCGGAGCTATGCCACTGCCTGCTTGTGAACAGTGAACAGCGGACTTCTTTGAAACTCTTTTTTCTTCTTCTGTTCCTATTTTATTTTCAGAAGCCATCAAGCAGGTGTTGGTGGGTTGTTTCAGGAGAAAGAGTCCTTCTGCTTTATAACTCTGCTTAATATAGATGCCTAATCCCGCAAATGTCTGAAATTTGAAGCCTGATCGCTTCAAATTTCAAGCCAAATTTGAAGCCTGATCGCTGATCAGGACATTGTGCTGTGTGATAACACAGAGAGCTTCCTTCCTATCTGGTGTTTTTCCATGCCTATGTTACTCTGTGCAATGGTTTCATTTGGTTGAGGAAATGCAGCCCATCAGTTCTGATTATGGAGAGATGTGCTTTTAGATTGAAACTCTGACATGACATTATGTTCCATCAGCTCTTTATCACGCACACAATGGCGTTCTATCATAGTGATTGATCTCGTAATCAGATGAAGTGCCTTCTGAGTGACAGGAAAGTTCGACATGTCAAAGAAGTGGTCTGTTGCAAAATGCACTGTGACACCTGAAAACCCCTGAGTTGCAGAAGAGAAGAGAAGTCAGTTTTGGCAAGCTCTGACAGTTGAAAGCAGGTGTTTCAGTATCTCTTCAAGAATTTCTCTCTGCAGGCAATACACCTCTTAATGCTAAATACCACTTTCTGTTAGCTTTCCAGTATCCCTCTGACTGAAGGTCTTCTTCAAGAGAAAGAATGAATCTGAAAAGTTCCATGGAATGTGTTCTGCTATTGCTCTTTCAAGGTGGACTATGGACTCGTGCAGACCAGCCTGTTGAGCTTGCTAATTCTCACATGCTTCCACCAGGAGGTTATGCAAGACTCATCAATATTGATGAGAAAGGTATTTTGTGCATGGTGTGGTGTGGTGTGGTGTGGTGTGGTGTGGTGTGGTGCGGTGCGGTGTGGTGTGGTGTGGTGCATTGCAGAGAGGGACAACCTCAATGTTCAAGAGGTTGGAGCATCTTCCCTCTGAAGACAGGTTGAAGTGTTTAATTTTTTTAGTTTAGAATAGAATAGAATTTTATTGGCCATACATGGATTTCACCGTACATGGAATTTTACTTCGGCCCAAAAGCTCTCACATATAAACTAATAAGTAATACTATCACATTAACAAGACCCCACTAACTCTAAATTTATCCAAATCAAAACCAAAACATCAACATAATCAGCTATTCAGTAGCCCAATAGCACAGGGCAAAAACTGTTCTTGTGCCCGGTTGTTCTAATATACCATGTCCTATAACAACGTCCAGAGGGAAGAAGTTCAAACAGATTACGAGCAGGGTGAGAGCTATCTGCAACAATCCTCTCTGCTCTTTTCCTCATCTGAGCAATATATAAATTGTCCATAGAGGGCAAGCTGGCTCCTATTATTCTCTCTGCAGTTTTGACTGTCCTTTGGAGTCTATTCTTATCCTGTTTAGTCGCTGAACCAAACCAGACCGTTATAGAGTTAGAAAAAACAGATTCAATGATTCCTCTATAAAACTGAATCAACAGCTCTTGAGGCAGGTTAAATTTCTTAAGTTGGCGCAAAAAATACATCCTCTGCTGTGCTTTCTTAATAATGGAACTGATGTTAACCGACCATTTCAAGTCATGGGAGATTACAGAACCCAGAAATTTGAAGGACGCCACCATTGATACCATACTACCAAATATGGTCAGCGGAGATAGAGGTGCCTTCTAAAATCTATTACCATCTCCACTGTTTTTAGTGTATTCAGTTCCAGATTGTTACATCCACACCACAGGGCAAGCTGTTAACTTCCCGTCTGTATGCAGATTCATCACCATCATGAATAAGACAGATGATCGTTGTATCATCTGCAAACTTCAAAATGTTAACAGAGGGATCCACTGAGGTACAGTCATTCGTGTAAAGAGAAAAGAGCAATGGGGAGAGCACACATCCCTGAGGAGCTCCTGTACTAGTTGTTTGAGATTTTCCCCAGCCTCACCCGTTGCTTCCTGTCTGTCAAAAAGCTGGTTATCCATTGGCAGACATGAGCAGGTACAGAGAGCTGGATCAGTTTAGAATACAGAGTAGCTGGAATAATGGCGTTAAACGCTGAGCTGAAGCTGAATGGAAGAAACATGAATGAGGTTTAAAATTATGCATGGGGTGGAGGCTGTAGATAGACAGAACCCATCTCCCTTCCTTATAATATTAGACCCTGCTCCCCCAAGGATATTGACTCGCAGTCAGTTTAGGACAGACAACAGGCAGTACTTCCCCGGGTGTGTGACGGCAACTGGTTTAACTGGCTTTACAAAGGCACTAGACTGGGCCTAAACCAAACTCTGGCCTGCAAGCCGTATCTGGCGTCCATCCTGCCCTTCTCCTGGGTGAACGGCTTCTTCTGTTCCACCTGGGATGTGCCAAGGACCCCAAATACAGCCCCCAGGGTCTTCATTGCAAGCTGCGTCTGCACAGAACTCCAAGTGCGAGGCATGCTGGGGTGGCAGACCCCAGAAACAGCCCACCGCAAAGACCCCTGGGGGCAGTGGTCAGGGTCTTCACACATGTCCCAGGCGGGACGGAAGAAGCGGGACGTTTTTAGCTGATGCAGCCATCTCTAATTGGGAGACTGCTGCACTAGACCGACAACTCAACCCTAAGCAACTTTCTATGCATGCAATAAGAGAACGAACATTCCCTTAGCTTGAGGAGGCCTCCATGACTGCTCCCCCACCACAGGATGCAGTGCTTGCCCCATTGTCCCAGCTGCATTGACCCTGGAAAGCTGGGCTAAAATATATGGAGGAGAGCTCTATCCACAGTGATGGTATCACCATGTTCAGGGATTTCCTGGGAGCACCAGATTGGCACTATGTGACACAGTGAATGTTCAACTGCCCTGAAGAAAAAAGCCAGGAAGAGAGAGAGAGAGAGAGAGAGAGAGACAGACAGACAGACAGACAGAGAGACAGAGAGACAGAGAGAGAGGAAAACATATGTAGTTAAGGCATACAGCACCTGGGGGCACAAAAACTTTTAACACCCTCCATACAACATCATTGCGCCCAGTGGTGAAATTCAGCCAGTTCTCACCAGTTCTGCAGAACCAGTTGTTAATTTTAGGTTGGGAGAGGGAAGAAAGGCAGGGGATGGCCCTGAAAGCCACCCTGAAGGACATAGAACCGGTTGTTAATTTATTTGAATCCCACCACTGATTGCGCCCCCGTGGGTCTTCAGGGGGCCTCTGGAGACCTCTAAAACAGAGGTCTCCAAATGTGGAGACTCCTGTTCAACAACAAAACCCTCCCTGTCCTGAGCAGTGCATACCATTCTGTGGCGCCATTGCTGTAGTCTTGGCCCAATCAGGTCATAGGGATGTTCGAGGCAGTTCTGTCCCAACTGGCACGATGTCCCAGCTGGCTCTGCACCAGGACATCACCATAGACGCGACAGCCCAGAGCGCCCCTATGCCCAGATCGAGCAGAAACTGCAGTGACGGAGCAGCGGAACGGTACGTGCTGCTCATGGGGGGGGGGATTTGGGAGAACACCAGAGCGGAACTGCTCTCCTCTC
>JAJKFI010036998.1:0-15986 GCA_029204185.1 Lerista edwardsae
CCCTGGAGCACTTTGAGACCTTTGTCTAAAAGGTTAGAAGCGGGGGGGCATGTGGCTGCTCTGCTTCATTTGGCTGCTGATGCCCCCCTTTGGGAGTGTTATGTGTAAACTGAAGTATATGATTTATAATGCTTGCTTTAATGCACAGTTCTGTTGGATCAGTTCCACGCGCTGCATAGCTCAGAGAAATATGTTTTTCTTGTACTTTTCTCTTGTACTTTTCTCTGCATCTACCAAGGTTACACAGATGCCTGTTTTGTTGGGAAGGTTCAGCTGCGATTGAGAAATTGTTTGGGTTAAGCTAAAGGAGGAATGCCCAACGCTAAGGAGAAGCTAGGGGTCAAGTTGACACCAAAGCTAAACTATTGCTGAGAGGCTGAAAATTGTAACTGAAAACCTTTACCTGATAACATTGAATAAGTAACGCCTATGCATTTCTAATTAACCTATGCGTGCTCTGTATGCTTAATGATGCTACCTACGCAATTTTGCATATATAAACTTATGTGAGCTATTGTTCGGGGCTGCTCCTCAGGAAGTTTGAAGTTTGTCTCTGAGGCAGCCTCTGCGCAGAAGAATAAATATTGATAAAAACCTTCCTCCGACCACCCCGTGTCTGCTGTAATTTGGCTATCATGTATCATGTCAAGCCCCTTGGGTCTAGAGCAGTGGTTCTCAAACGTTTCAGGATCAGGACCCACTTTTTTGAATGACAATCTGTCGGGGACCCACCAGAAGTGATGTCATGGCTGGAAGCACCATGATTTTGATGCCAGAGCCTGCTGCTTTCCTGAGAAGGCAGCAAGAGGTTGGGTTATTTCTCTGTCATTTTCCAAGAGCAACGTGAATCAGAAAGAAAAAACCCCATTTACAATCTTGACGCAAGCAAAACAGCCACACAGCCCTCCCCCTTTCCAGCATCCCATCTTCCCGTATTTTCAATATGGCTGCTCTAGGTCCTTCACGACCCACCTGAAATTGACTCGCGACCCACTGGTGGGTCCCGAAGCACAGTTTGGGAACCTCCTTGTCTAGAGCCCTCTCTGAGGAAGTTGTGGTGGAGTTTTTCTATTCTTTGGAAGAGGAAAGGGGAGCATTTTGAACCATGTGGGATGGCGGTGGTTTGGTAACTGCTGGCCTACAGGTATGCTGGATTTTTTTTAAAAAAACCAGTCTTTGTCCAGTCTCTGGCACCCTGTCGCGGTGGCACCTGCCTGCAAAATTGCACGTAATCCTGTGAGAGTCTCATGTGACGCCTCAAACATGATTGTCTTGAGCTCACGTACAACTTCGTGTGGTCTTGGTCATGTGAGCCAGGAAGAAGAGGCTGCACGGCGCCCCTGTGAGTGTGTGACGGCGCCTTGGGAAACCACCACTGTAGGCCCCCTGCCCAGTGATGTCATCTGTAAATGAAGATCTGGAACACTGGGCGGGACGTGGGCGGGACTTCCGCGTGATTGGCAGCCCGTCCGTTTCGTTCCGTGGCTGCCCTGGCCTCGAGGGGGCTGCCCCCGGTTGGCACGCCCCCCCGCTGCTCGCCCAGGCACCCGGCGTGCCCCCCACCCATCTCCCTTGGCAAGCAGGCACCCCCCGAGGCCAGGGTAGCCGCGGAACGAAACGGACGGGCAGCCAATCACGCGGAAGCCCCGCGTAAGTCCCGCCCAGCGTTCCGGATCTTCATTTACAGATGACACCGCTGCCCCTGCCCCACCTTGTGTGGAATTGAAAGGGTTGGAAACCAAGAGGAGAGACCTGGAGCTCCCTGGACTCCTGAAGCCCGACTTTCCGACTGCATCAGTTCTGCTGCCCTTTGGGGTCTCTTGGGGGCTGGAGTTAACAAGACCTGTCTGCAGATGAACCTGCGATGTGATCAGCGGTGAGGGCCAAGCAATTTCCATTAGCAGTGAAAGGAAAGGGGGCAGCCGCTGGTTGGGGGACTCGGCCAAATGGGAGCGCGTGGGCGGTTGCTCTGCAAGACAGAGGTGGCGCTCTCTGGCCTGTGTGAGACGCAGCAGGACTTCAGCTAGGAGCGGGTCCCAGGTCAGCTCCTGGCTGATGCTCTGGAGGAAAGGGAGGACTGAGAGCTCCCCAAGGCAGGAAGGAGGGCAGCTGCTAGGGGCCCTTCTGCCCCTGTTGTGGTGGGGCCCCGTCCACAGCGGGCGACGGACTCACGTGGGGTCGTTGGCGAGATTCAGGAAGAGGCAGACGTTCTCCATCGAGCCGTTCTCCTCAAAGTCGGACTTGAAGAAGCGGGCAGTCTCCATGTTCACCTGTGAGAAGCAGGAAGAAGACACACTTCGGAGCTCCTGCTGCATTGGACCAAAGGCCTGTGGAGCCCACAGAGGACACCCGGTGCCTTAGACCAGCCTTCCTCTCAGTCTCATCTCCCCCATTTAAAACACAAGGATCATAACATTGGACGACTTTAGTTGCTGAAAGGATTGCAAAGTGATATATGCAAAGCTCTCTGAACATTTGGAAGTGCTACATTATGTCACGCGTTTTGTGCAGATCTCAGAATTCAGCTTGCCCTCCTGTGGACAGATCTGGGTTACTTCGGCAGAGAATTCTGCCCTGTTTTCTCCGTTTCCAGAATCTGTACTGACCCATTTACTGCAATGCAAAAAGCAATTCCTTTTATGGAGAACTGGAGGAGGAAGCGGGCAGTGGAAGTGACGGTTGTGTCAGAAAAGGAGGGAAGTTTTACACACACACACCCCTGTCCAAAGTGGGTGGGCAGAGTCTGTCATGCCTCAAACTGTGGCTCCCTTTTCAGGACAGGTCAAAGCTTGCAGCATGTGGGGCTGAGGCTGCCCCAGAGACGAGGTTCCCCAAGGAGCCATTCCGTGATCACAGAACCTCAGCAATATTTGCTCAATATATATTGCATGCAAATAATGTGCGCTAAGCTCTGTATGGAAGGGAGGCAGCATCCTGCAAACTGTCCGCCCTTGCCATGCTCACAAATACAGAAACGAGGACATGCAAAACAGGAACAGGGGAGGTCTCTGAAGCCTGGAAGCCAAGCCCAGGAGGCAGCCTGCCGCACACGCACGTAGGGGACAGGGGCACAAGGAGGCAGGTGGGGGCTGTCGGGAGGAGCTGGCTGCAAGGAGGGCACTGTCCACTGGGGGGCGGCAAGGTGCTGCCAGTTAGCCCATCTGGCTGTCTGGGAGAGGCTGAAAGATGTGACAGGGAAAGGTGCTCAGCATCCCTCAAGGGGTGCTAACAAGTTCTGAGAGCCAGAGCGTGACTTTGGTTCTAGGGCTTGGGGCGGTCTCACAAATGGCTCCAGGAAAGCTGTTGTGCCTTGCATGCCTGCCGTCGCCTGAGACCCTGCCATGCTTAACTCAAAGGCCAATTTAACGAAAGGCACAGAGAAGCATAAACATCACCTGCCAAGCAGAACACCCTTTGGGATGGGATTTCACTCACAATGACGGCGCTGGAGGAGTGAACTCCATTGGGACACCAAGACTACCGTGAGACACCATAAACCGAGTCCCGTCCACAGCAGAGCCTTAAGCTCCGAACCAGGAATAAGCTGGAACGGATTTTGTGCAGAAATTGTGCTCGTATGCCTGGAGACCAGATGGCGCAGGCACCCTGCACAGAGGGCAGCCCAGATTGATATGATAGGGCTTTAGCCCCTAATCAGGCATTAGGCACTGTATAAAACATAGAATGGAGACATCCTGCTCTGGTCCAGCGAGCTCATGATCTCTGCCTGATGGAGGAGACGCAGGTGGAGGGAGAGACTGGGAGAGGAGGAAGGGCAAATACATCTCTGCCTGGGACATGGCAGCATCAAGTGGCGATGGAAAGGCAGGAGCTGAGGGGAGGTTTCGTCAGATCAGCAGGTCTCAGGGAAGAAGCGGAAGCCGGAAAGAAACTCAGGGCGCAACCCGAACCCACTTTCCAGCACTGGCCTAGCTGTGCCAAGGGGGCAGTGCCTGTTCCCTTGGAGCTGCACTGCACTCACTCCAGTGCTGGAAAGGCACTCCAGTGCTCCACAAATGGGTGTGTGTGTGTGTGTGTGTGTGTGTGTGTGTGTGTGTGTTGATTGTTTAACAGCAGCAGGAAGCAGAACAGCAGGAGCCGGGAGTGGGGGAGGCAGGAGCCCAGGGCCACAGAAGCCACAAGAAGGAAGGAGGACACATGAGAAGCTGCCAAGCTAATCCAAGGCAGAAAATTCTCCTCCAACATGTGGAGGCAGCCCAGTCCGAACGAATGGCTCCGCCCCGCATAAAATGTGTAAGCTGACCTGCGGAAGGGGCAGGCGGAGGAGAGGAGGCCGGCGTAAGCCCAGAAGGAAGGAAGGTGAGGTGAGGGGGTGAGAGGGAGCAGCCACTGCCTCTGGAAGCAGGTCAGCCAAGGAGCTGCAGCTGCGGGAGGAGACCAGGGCCTGGGCACGCATGTTGGCACCAAGCCAGAGATGGGTGGAGGAACCCCGGCCTGGAAGTCTGCCGCCAAGAGAGAAGCTGTGCCAAAGGTCACCCAAACCCAAAGGCTTGTGGGGGGGTGGGTGAGACCTGGGCTGAGAAGGGAGAGCGGCAGGCCATCGTTTGCTCACCAAAGTCCCTCTGGAACCAACCAACACCCCCCCCCCCCGCGCGCCCCTCACTCACCCCCATGGCTGCAAAGACGATGGCAAAGTTGTCCTCATGGTAATCCACGACATCCTTGGACTTCTTCACCAGCCCGGCCTGCCTGCAGATCTGCGCTGCAATCTGAGAAGGGGGCAGAAAAGAGGAGTGGGGGGGCGATTCTGGCAAAGGAGGCACCTCATACCAGGCCGGCAGTCCCACGAACCCCCGCCCCCCCCCCCGTCAGAACTCGGCTTAGTGCAGCACTGCTCCAGGCAGGAAGGGGAAGGGACCCTCTTTGGGAGGAAGACCGTCTCTTGCGTTGGCCGCTTGGTTTTTCCCCAGGAGGCCCACAGTGGGCTGCTGATATGGTGGAGACGAGATGAATGACCCCGGGGAGGGGGGAGGTACTCATGCAATAGGCTTGCAGCCTTAGTCTGGTGACGGATACCCAGCTATGGAAACAGTTGGACTGGAGTGGACAACCACAATCCACGCAACTGCCTGTGTGGTGATGCAGCTGCACCAACATGGCAACCACTGCTAGTGGCTCTCCTCCTCCTCCTGCCCTGCTTTTATGTAGCAAATTTGCGGCTTCTCAGTGGCGAGAAAGGCATTCTGCCCATGCTTGGAGGTTCCCAGCCCTTGCCCTTGGTTATGGTTTATGGAGCTGAGCACCCTGCTTCTGAGAAGGCCCAGCCAGACCCCTGGGGTGCAAGAAGACGTGACGGCCCTTCCCTGTTCCCCCCCTCCCCCTCTCCTGCAGCAGAGCACCTATCACACCAGACCTGGAGTTTATCATATTCACTTTCATCTGTCGCTTCCGATGTGTCAGGCCAGGTTTTCCACCTGATTGCACTCCTCAGTGTGCGTGCGCATCACGGGCGCATGTACTGCTGACTGCTAGAGCTGAGGAACAGAAATGGGCTTGTTCTGTTGCAGGCTGCAGCTCCTTCTCTGTCCCCTGGACCCGCCTCTCTCAGGTCTCTCAGGTTCAGCAAAGGGCACGGCCAAGTGGCTGCAGTCCAGGCTGCCGTTCCAGCCGCAACGGCCGTTTCCAGCGGGGCTCCGTGTCCGGCCGATCAGCTTTGACAGCCTCATCACTGCTCTGCACATGGAGCCTGAAGATCCTTTCTGTGCTCTGCAAGGGCGTCCCTCTACGCCCGACTCACAAACGCTGATCCAAGAGACGCAAAGACCCAGAGACGTCGGGGCTGCTCTGAACCAACCCGAGATATCATTTTGAATGCTGGCATTCAGCCCTGGAACAGCTGAAGTCACCCGCAGCGGTGCTTGCCTCTGAGAGAGAACAGAGTGCACTTCCCCCACCTGGGCTTAGGGGGAGGGATTCCAAGTGGCAGGGCCTGACTTTGAGAGCGCCATCCTAACCTGCGCTGGAGCAGACAGGCCGGCTGAGCGGTGCTGGATCCTAACCAAAGGAGGAGGGGGCAGCAGCTTAGCACGGGGCAAGGGGGCAAACGTCCCTTTGCCCCGCAGTAAGCTGCATGCAGCCCAACAGGACTACTCGGATCTGCACCCGCAGAATAGCAGGTGCAAGTCCACACAGCCAGCAGCAGCCCCAATTAGGGCCCCCCCAACTCGGGGATTGGGTTCGGATGCAGCCCAGCAGCCATGTCGCATCTCCACCCCCCTCTCCGCCCACAGACCTGCCCGCCCGGCCCCCAGTTCACCCCCCGCCCGCCTCTGACACAACTGCAGGCTGCACGGGCAGAACTGCAGGCTGCACGGGCAGAACTAAGCCGGTGCCCGGCTGGCCCAGCTGACAGGCTGCGTGACACATGCGCACTAGTGACGCTGCCTGCACCAGCCCAGCCACTGAATCCATGGCGCAGGCGTGCCTTGTAGCATGTTTGCGACAGCACTGGCCCAGTGCAAGAGCCAGGTTAGGATTGCACCCTTAGGCAGACGGAGCCCCAGAGCGTGTCTTTGGAATAGAGCTGCCTCTTGGTCAAGGAAATCTCATGCCAGTTAGCCTACTGAGAGCGCAATCCTCGCCTGGCACAGTTAGGCCAGCAACGTTTGGCTGGCACAAGGGACACCATCAAGTACATTTGGACCACTCTCGGAGTCAGGAAGGCCAGCACACAGATGTGCACCATCCTCTTTGACTCTGAGAGTGGCCCAAACATGCTTTACGGTGGCCCTGGTGCCAGTCAAACTTTGCTGGCCTAACTCCAGGTGAGGATTGCGCTCTGACTAATTTTGATGTGTTTGCTTATGAGTCAAAGCCGCAGTTTGGTGGCCAGAGGCAGACTTCCTCAGTTTTAAATACCTTTTAATACACCACGGCCTTTGTCGTGGTGACTTCATCTTAGCAGAGGCCACTTCCCTTGTGCAAGTGAGAGGAGGGGGAAGGGGAGGAGGAGGAGGAGGAGGAGGGATGCCTCTTCTCAGATGCTGTGCTTGCCAACTGCAGCTTTTCTCAGGATTTGTGTTCAAAATATAAATTTTTACATTACTGGTTACTTGTGGATACTTTAAGAGATGACTGAAAGCTTTTAATGGCGGGTTTAAGCATCACAGCCCCACATTTAAGGGATTTACCACTATCGCAAGGAACAGCTATCAGTCTCATGCTATGGTGTAAAGGAGCTGAGTCTGGAGGTGTTGGGAGGGAACCAAATGCATAAGAACATAAGAACATAAGAAGAGCCCTGCTGGATCAGGCCAATGGCCCATCTAGTCCAAATTCCTGTATCTCACAGTGGCCATGCAAGATGCTTGCATCCTGTGGCCACTCCCTTGCACCTGGCATTCTGAAGTAGCCTACTATTAACGTAAGGAGGTTGCCCAACCCATCATGGCCTGTAGCTCATGATGGACTTTTCCTCCAGAAATCTGTCCAGTCCCCCCAGCACCTAGGTCAGATGCCATCACCACCTCCTGTGGCAAGGAGTTCCACAGATTAACTACCCGCTGGGTAAAAAAAGTGTTTCCTTTTATCTGTTTTAACTCTCAAAACCCTCAGTTTTAGCAGATGCCCCCTGGTTCTGGTATTTTGAGAGAGGGAAAAGAACATCCCTCTATCGACTCTATCCCTTCCATGCACTATTTTGTATGTCTCAATCATGTCCCCCCTCAGGCACCTTTTTTCTAGGCTGAAGAGCCCCAAATGCTGCAGTCTTTCTTCATAAGGGAGGTGCCCCAGCCCCGTAATCATTTTTGTCGCTCTCTTCTGCACCTTTTCCAGCTCCACTATGTCCTTTTTGGGGTGCGGTGACCAGAACTGTACGCAATATTCCAGATGTGGCCTTACCATCGATTTGTACAATGGCATGATAATGTTGGCATGATAATGACCTTGCCATGAAACTGAAGCCAAATTCTCCTGCTACCGTGTGGCATGATGAGGTCTCCCTGGGTGGCTCTGCCAGTTCTTTGCGTCTTCTCGCAAGTGTTTTTGGCCAGGGCCTGAGTGCCTGCAGGATCACCCTCACCCACATGATCTCTTTGCTCCAGGCTGCAGGGACCAGGGTGCAAAGCAATACAGTGGGCCCCTCTGGCCTCCTCCTGCCCACCCTAATGACACACTGGATGCTTCCACAACCACCAACACAGGGCTCAGGGGGTCTGTCTTTTGGACCCAGCTGGAAATTAATCTGTGGAACTCCTTGTCACAGGAGGTGGGGATGGCATCTGGCCTAGGTGCCTTTAAAAGGGGACTGGACAGATTTCTGGAAGAAAAGTCCATTGTGGGCCATGATGGGTATTGTAACCTCCTGACTTTAGAAGTAGGCTATCTCAGAATGCCAGATGCAGGGAGTGGCATCAGCATGCAGGTATCTGGCTGTTTTGTGTGCTCCCTGAGCCCTCTGGTGGGCCACTGTGAGATACAGAAAGCTGGACTAGAGGGGCCTTGGCCTGATCCAGCATAGGGGCTCTTCGTATGTCTGTCGGGGGAGGGGGGAGCAATGACCACCAACATCAAAGCTGGTAGCAACACTCTCTCCTTCAAAGATGAGCTGATCAGCCTCCCTGATCAGTCTCCCCTGAGCAGCCATGAGGAGCCAAACCAGGTAGTGGTTAAGTGGATGCCTCACACTCCACAGAATCCTGTTCACTTCTTCAGGCTGTAGAAGATGCATATGATCCATAAGACCAGAACCAACAAGTGCCAAAGGAACTGCGGTGGAACGTAGTAGTGGATACAAGCGATTTTAACTGCAAAGCACCCAGCAAATTAGTCCCAGCAAGACAATGAGATGCTCCCACCCCCTCCCAGGTGGTGGTGGGGCAGATAAAGGAAGAACCAAACAGTGCAGAACTGCACAGCTGGATGGCTGTCCTTGGACACGATTTGTGGCAGAGAAAATCACTGCCACAGACTGGCTCTAACTTGGCTCTAATTTGTGTCTGGTGGGACTTGTCACCATTTGCTGCCCCACCACTCTAGATGTCTGTCCAGCTGTTCTGTTGCATGAGCGCCATCTTTGCTGTATGGTGAGACAGAAGCAAGACATTTCTGTATTCCAAAGGTTGGCCAGAACTTCAGGTGAATTCCCAACTCTAGCAGCAGAAAAATCTGAAAGACACGACAGGAGTCCATCAGGTGGATTCCATCTGGTGGATTCCATCTGATCCATCCATCAGCCTCTGAGAGTGGACCATGGAACCTGGTCTCCTGCCCTTGTGCAGGTAAAGGACCATAATCAGCCAAGAAGTGATCTGTCCACAGCAAAGGATAACATTGATATTTAAATATAACAATATGCCAGTAACAGTAACAAAGTTGTCAGTAATAACAACAGTAGCTACCGTTTCCAGGGTCCAGCCTAAGTTTCTACCCCTGGTGGAACGTAAAGAGATTGGCAGAGGGGCCTGAAATGCAGGTTGCTGTTCTACCCACCTCATTGTGGGGGAGACCCGCAGCCGAGAAGATGGGGATCTTCTGTCCCCTGGCAATGCTGTTCATGACGTCAATGGGTGAGATTCCAGTCTGGATCATCTCCTCCGGGTAAATGCGCCCGTGTGGGTTGATGGGCTGCCCTGGAAAACGAAGGCAGGGGCAGAGGGTGGGTGCAGGAGGGAGCTGGTCAGTCATGGAGTCTGAGCAGCACTTTTGATGGCTTGCCCCTTCATTGGTGCTTCTGGGCCAGAGAAAATACTTCTCACTCCTGCCCCAGGAAAATGTTACGTGGGCCTTGCTCAGTTTTGTGTGAGGTTGTTGCTGTTCTTGACAGAGCTGTCTGTGCCTTTAACAGTTGCACAGCAGGCAACAATCCAACAGGGGCTATTCTTCCCACAATATGGACATGAAGTGACAGAAAAAGCTGCAGCAATTGAATCTCTCTCTCTCTCTCTCTCTCTCTCTCTCTCTCTCTCTCTCTCTCTCCCCCTCCGTGTGTGTGTGTGTGTGTGTGTGTGTGTGTGTGTGTGTGTGTGTGTGTGTGTGTGTGTGTGTCAGTTGCATGGCTGCTCTGTCCCCAAAGGCAGCAACAGCAAATTCCTCCACACAGAAAGCTAGCATGTCAAGAAGAAGGCTAGACCAACACCCTTCTTGGTAACTAGTTTTCCATGCACAGGGATTCTTTTTTAACTTACAAAAGAAGATTTGGCCACATGAGCTCCCCACACGCAACCTGAGGTCCAGCCTCTGTGAGAGCAAGGCCTGCAGCAGCCACGAGCTCTGTGCAAGAAGAATGGAGGCATTCAGTGGCCTGGGAAGAAGGATTTGGAAGTGGGGCTGCCCCCTTTTCCCTCCCAGTCTCTCCTAGCAGCACTTGCGTCCACAACCAAAGATGTGAAGAGATCTTGTGTTTGTTATGTTGGTGCCCTATTGGAAGAACAAATAAACTCTTCCTTCTCAGAATACGAGAATTCAGGACAAATGAAAGGAAGCAGACCACGCATGATTCACCTGTGGGACCACCTGCAACAGGATACTGTGATGTGTGTGTGGGCCTGTCAGTGGCTACTAGCCAATATAGCCAGAGATGCTTCCTCCAGGTTCCACCTGCTGGCCAATGAGAAATTCTGCACAGGTATTACGCCTGTTTTGCACCTTGGGACAAGAGTGCCTTGTGAAACAGAACTTTGGCATCCAAGCTCCCGTCCCCAGGCTGTGTGGCCCGATTTGGGCCACGCAGCATCCTCAGCTCTGCGTCTGTTAAACTGCAGGTGCAGATCTGAGGAGCCCCTTGGGGTGGCTGGCGCCTATCCCGGGGTAAGAGCCTTCCAGGCTGCGTGGAGGCTGTTTAAAGTGACAGTAGTAGACGCCCAGCGGGAGTGTATACCGCAAAGAAAGAAGGGTTCAACAAGGTCCAGGAGGGTACCTGCATGGCTGACAAACGAAGTTAGAGAAGCTGTAAAGAGCAAGGAAGCTTCTTTCCGTCAATGGAAGTCTTGCCCCAGTGAGGAGAATAAAAAGGAACATAAACTCTGGCAAAAGACAAGTAAGAAGGTGATACGGGAGGCCAAGAAAGCGTTTGAGGAACGCATGGCTAGCAACATAAAGGGGAATAATAAAAGCTTCTTCAAATATGTTAGAAGCAGGAAACCTGCCAGAGAGGCGGTTGGCCCGCTGGATGGTGAGGGAGGGAAAGATGAGATAAAAGGGGACTTGGAGATTGCAGAGAAATTAAATGAATTCTTTGCGTCCGTCTTCACAGCAGAAGAACTTGGGCAGATACCACAGCCCGAACAGCCCTTCCTAATGAAGGAATTAAATCAGATACTGGTTAATAAAGAAGATGTTTTAGATCAAATTGATAAACTACATATAAATAAGTCACCAGGCCCAGATGGTATACACCCAAGAGTTATTAAGGAACTAAAGAACGAAGTTGCTGACCTCTTAACTAGAGTATGCAACTTGTCCCTTCAAACGGCCACGGTGCCAGAGGATTGGAGGATAGCCAATGTCACACCAATCTTTAAAAAAGGGAGAAGGGGGGACCCTGGAAACTACAGGCCGGTCAGCCTAACGTCTGTTCCGGGTAAGATGGTGGAAAGCCTTATCAAAGATAAAATCCTAAAACACATAGAGGAACAAGTACTGCTAAAAGAAAGTCAGCATGGCTTCTGTAAGGGTAAGTCTTGCCTCACAAACCTTTTGGAATTCTTTGAAAAGGTCAACAGGCACGTGGATGTGGGTGAACCTGTGGATATCATATACCTGGATTTTCAGAAGGCGTTTGACACGGTCCCCCACCAAAGGCTGCTGAAGAAACTTCACAATCAGGGAATAAGAGGGCAGGTCCTCTTATGGATCCAGAATTGGTTGAGGGCCAGGAAACAGAGAGTGGGGGTAAATGGGCAATTTTCAGAATGGAGAGAGGTGAAAAGTGGAGTGCCCCAGGGATCTGTCTTGGGGCCCGTGCTTTTCAACTTATTCATAAATGACTTAGAGACAGGGATAAGCAGCGAGGTGGCCAAGTTTGCAGATGACACAAAACTTTTCCGGGTGGTGAAAACCAGAGAGGATTGTGAAGAGCTCCAGAAGGATCTCTCCAAGTTGGGGGAATGGGCAGCCAAACGGCAGATGCGTTTCAACGTAAACAAATGTAAAGTGATGCACATTGGGGCCAAAAACCAAAACTTCACCTATAGGCTAATGGGTTCTGAGCTGTCTGTGACAGCTCAGGAGAGAGATCTTGGGGTGCTGGTGGACAATTCCATGAAGGTATCGACCCAGTGTGCGGCAGCAATTAAGAAGGCCAATTCCATGCTCGGGGTAATTAAAAAAGGGGTTGAGAATAAAACAGCCAATATTATCATGCCATTGTACAAAGCAATGGTAAGGCCGCACCTGGAATATTGTGTCCAGTTCTGGTCGCCGCATCTCAAAAAGGACATAGTGGAGTTGGAAAAGGTGCAGAAGAGAGCGACAAAAATGATTACGGGGCTGGGGCACCTCCCTTATGAAGAAAGACTGCAGCGTTTGGGGCTCTTCAGTCTAGAAAAAAGGCGCCTGAGGGGGGACATGATTGAGACATACAAAATTATGCATGGAAGGGATAGAGTTGATAGAGGGATGTTCTTTTCCCTCTCTCACAACACCAGAACCAGGGGGCATCCGCTAAAACTGAGGGTTGGGAGAGTTAAAACAGATAAAAGGAAGTACTTTTTTACCCAGCGGGTAGTTAATCTGTGGAACTCCTTGCCACAGGAGGTGGTGATGGCATCTGGTCTTGATGTCTTTAAGAGAGGATTAGACCGATTTCTGGAGGAAAGATCCATTGTGGGCTATAGGCAATGATGGATTGTGCAACCTCCTTACAAAGGTGGTGGGCTACAGGTACCGGGTGTAAGGGAGTGGCAACAGGATGCAAGCATCTTGTTGTCTCCTGCCTCCCTGGGGCACCGGGGGTGGGCCGCTGTGAGATTCAGGAAGCTGGACTAGATGGGCCCTTGGCCTGATCCAGCATGGCTCTTCTTATGTTCTTATATGTTCTTAAGAGCACAAATGTGCCCAGCGGTGTCATGCTGCCGGAATGCTGGGCAGGAGGAATGGGTGAGCGGCAGCCCGCCTGTTGTGTACTGCTCCGTTTCGCCGTCTTCCCCGCCCCCACGGGGGCGGGGAAGACAGCAAAACGGAGTGGTACGCAACGGGCAGGCTGCCGCTCACCCGTTCCTCTCGCCCAGCATTCCGGCAGCATGATGCCGCTGAATGTGCCCTTGCCCCAGGGAGGCTCCAGGCAGCTCCAACTTGAGCTGGATATGGCACAGGCCTGCTGGCCTTCCTGTCCCAGTGCAAGTTAGGATTGCACCCTGATTTGCATCATAGCTGAGCTGCAGAGTCAGGAGAACCTGCTGCGAGGGGCTCACCGTTAATATCCAGGAAGTCCTCTGCCATGACAATGGGCCCTTTGTCGATCGGCTTAGCAGAACCGTTGAAGACTCGGCCTGCAAACAGAAAGGAACAGGTATGGCCTGTGGGGACAAGGCCCTGGCATGGAGGGAAGTGGACAAGACTTGACCACAGGCAGTCAGACCACGGAGAGAGCGACTCACCTGCTGGCGATCCAGCCCCTACCTAAGTCAGATCATCCAATGCATTTTATTGTATATTTAACTTTATTTAACTAGACTGTGAAGGAAGGAGACCCCCTGGATGGAAGACATTCTGTGCAATATTATGATTGTTAACAACCACTGTATGGAATGGAGAAAGGCTGCCTATGTAAACCGCCTTGAATAAAGTCAGAGGAGAACTCCAACAATAAGGAAGGCAGTGTATAAACACAGGAATATAATTGATGCACCAACTACAACCATACTTGAGCTGCTCGGACCTGGCCACGATGGTCCATGTGTTAGCTATGTCAAGGCTGGACTACTGTAACTCGCTGTAGGTGGGACTTCCCTCGAGAACAGTTCAGAAGCTGCAGTTAGTACAAATGCAGCAGCCGGGTGGTTCCAGGGGCCAGACGGTCTGACTCAGCAGGACCCCTCCTCCAGTGGCTGCCCAGTCACTTCCGACCTCAACTTAAGATGATGGTTCCGACCTTTCAGGCCCTTCATGACTTAGGCCCCCCCTGCCTACAGGACCGCCTCTTCCCATACATACACGTTTGCCCTCTGAGGTCATCTAAAGGGGCTCTCCTTCAAGTGCCCCCTCTGTCCCAAGTCAAAGGGATGGCAGCTCGGGGACGAGCCTTCTCTGTAACGGCTCCACAAATACGGAGAAGAAGAATTAAGAACTCCACACTCCCTTATGGCCTTTCGGAGAGGGCTCAAATCGCACCTATTTTGTCTGGCCTTTGGATCAGGAGGACCAAAAGCAGTCACAGTCAGGACAAGCAGAGGCTGTCAGAGAGCAGTCAGAAAAATGGAGCCATCAGTTCTCACGCCAGAGAGCAGCTGCTTCAGTGGAGACCAGGACTTTGTGCTGTAATGGTGGCTACAGGGGCTGGGCCGTCTGACTCAGTAGGCCCACTCCTGCAGCAGCTGCAGTGGCTGCCCATTCAATTCCGATCCCAACTTAAGATGACGGTACTGACCTTCAAGGCCCTTCATGACTTAGGCCCACCCTGCCTAAAGGACCGCATTCTCCCATACGTTCCACCCCGCCCTCTGAGGTCATCTACCGGGGCTCTCCTTCACGTGTTCCAAGTTAAAGGGATGGCAGCAGCCAGCAGAACGAACCAGAAAACATAAAATAACTAAAAACAGAAACAAGACCCCCAGCAGGACTAGGAAGGAAGGAAGGAAGGAAGGAAGGAAGGAAGGAAGGAAGGAAGGAAGGAAGGAAGGAAGGAAGGAGCAGCCACATGAAATCCATAGTTCTTAACCGCGATGGAATTCCACAGCAACGGCGTCACCACGGAAAAGGCCCTACGCGTTGTTGCAGCCCTTGCATCAGGGCCAGTCGGCTCACAGCCGGAAGAAGGCCGTTCTCCAGGGACCCTGGCCTGGCCTCAAGCCATGCGGTGCCTTCAAGGTCAAAACCTGCAACTTGAACTGTGCCCGGAAATGAACCGGCATCCATTGTAGCTGCAGGAGGAGCAGTCAGGCACCGTCGGACTTTTCGCTCCTGAAACCAAATGGGCAGCTCTAACTGCAGTTCCTCGGTCGTCATGAGCAGCTTCACCCAGAGCTTGTTGCCGTACTCAAGCCTCCCTGTCACCAAGGCAAGGACTGCTGTGGTCAGGTATGGTCAACTCAGGTATAGTCACAGCTGGTGTGCCAAGTGGAGTTGGGCAAATAAAAGCCCTCCCTCTCCCAGCCACTGCCTCCTCCAGACAGAAGCAGGATGCCAGGAGTTCCCATGTGCTTGGGTAAGGGCAGAGAACGACTGTCTTGATCAGTGCCCTGTGTGTATACCTTCAGGAATTCCAAGTGCACCTGGCTGGCCATTGTTGGAGATCAGGTGCCCAGACTAGGTGGGCCTGTGGCCTACTTCTGCAAAGGCCATTCCATTCTTAACCCTGGACAAGGTGAGGCGGTGAGACTCCGAGCACTTCCCAGCATCTGACCCCAGGCCAACTCCAGCAAGGAGGTTGCAACCTGTCAAGCCCTTTCCTTAGGTGGCCAAATTGACCTTTCCACCAAACATGTGTCTTGCTCTCTCTTGGGCATCTCATTCCCACCCCCGACTCCTTATAGATTGGTTATCAACCACCACTGAGAACAGATCAATGCAGCTGCACTCCCCCTTCCCCCGCACGGGCAAGTCCCCCAATATGCTACTTTCTTCCAGTTCTCTAAGAGGGATGGGAGAAAAGCTCTGTTGTTGTCACAGCAAATGAAGATCAATGCCGAGATGGCAAAGGGAAGAGGGAGCCACGGACCATGAAAGGCCAGTAACCTTGGTATTCACAACGCATTCTGTTTGTGCTTCAGTGACACACATCACGAAACGAGGGGGAGTGAAACGAGGGGGAGTGAGAGTGAAAGAAAGAAAGAAAGAAAGAAAGAAAGAAAGAAAGAAAGAAAGAA
>JAJKFI010036999.1:0-15971 GCA_029204185.1 Lerista edwardsae
CCCTGGAGCACTTTGAGACCTTTGTCTAAAAGGTTAGAAGCGGGGGGCATGTGGCTGCTCTGCTTCATTTGGCTGCTGATGCCCCCCTTTGGGAGTGTTATGTGTAAACTGAAGTATATGATTTATAATGCTTGCTTTAATGCACAGTTCTGTTGGATCAGTTCCACGCGCTGCATAGCTCAGAGAAATATGTTTTTCTTGTACTTTTCTCTTGTACTTTTCTCTGCATCTACCAAGGTTACACAGATGCCTGTTTTGTTGGGAAGGTTCAGCTGCGATTGAGAAATTGTTTGGGTTAAGCTAAAGGAGGAATGCCCAACGCTAAGGAGAAGCTAGGGGTCAAGTTGACACCAAAGCTAAACTATTGCTGAGAGGCTGAAAATTGTAACTGAAAACCTTTACCTGATAACATTGAATAAGTAACGCCTATGCATTTCTAATTAACCTATGCGTGCTCTGTATGCTTAATGATGCTACCTACGCAATTTTGCATATATAAACTTATGTGAGCTATTGTTCGGGGCTGCTCCTCAGGAAGTTTGAAGTTTGTCTCTGAGGCAGCCTCTGCGCAGAAGAATAAATATTGATAAAAACCTTCCTCCGACCACCCCGTGTCTGCTGTAATTTGGCTATCATGTATCATGTCAAGCCCCTTGGGTCTAGAGCAGTGGTTCTCAAACGTTTCAGGATCAGGACCCACTTTTTTGAATGACAATCTGTCGGGGACCCACCAGAAGTGATGTCATGGCTGGAAGCACCATGATTTTGATGCCAGAGCCTGCTGCTTTCCTGAGAAGGCAGCAAGAGGTTGGGTTATTTCTCTGTCATTTTCCAAGAGCAACGTGAATCAGAAAGAAAAAACCCCATTTACAATCTTGACGCAAGCAAAACAGCCACACAGCCCTCCCCCTTTCCAGCATCCCATCTTCCCGTATTTTCAATATGGCTGCTCTAGGTCCTTCACGACCCACCTGAAATTGACTCGCGACCCACTGGTGGGTCCCGAAGCACAGTTTGGGAACCTCCTTGTCTAGAGCCCTCTCTGAGGAAGTTGTGGTGGAGTTTTTCTATTCTTTGGAAGAGGAAAGGGGAGCATTTTGAACCATGTGGGATGGCGGTGGTTTGGTAACTGCTGGCCTACAGGTATGCTGGATTTTTTTTAAAAAAACCAGTCTTTGTCCAGTCTCTGGCACCCTGTCGCGGTGGCACCTGCCTGCAAAATTGCACGTAATCCTGTGAGAGTCTCATGTGACGCCTCAAACATGATTGTCTTGAGCTCACGTACAACTTCGTGTGGTCTTGGTCATGTGAGCCAGGAAGAAGAGGCTGCACGGCGCCCCTGTGAGTGTGTGACGGCGCCTTGGGAAACCACCACTGTAGGCCCCCTGCCCAGTGATGTCATCTGTAAATGAAGATCTGGAACACTGGGCGGGACGTGGGCGGGACTTCCGCGTGATTGGCAGCCCGTCCGTTTCGTTCCGTGGCTGCCCTGGCCTCGAGGGGGCTGCCCCCGGTTGGCACGCCCCCCCGCTGCTCGCCCAGGCACCCGGCGTGCCCCCCACCCATCTCCCTTGGCAAGCAGGCACCCCCCGAGGCCAGGGTAGCCGCGGAACGAAACGGACGGGCAGCCAATCACGCGGAAGCCCCGCGTAAGTCCCGCCCAGCGTTCCGGATCTTCATTTACAGATGACACCGCTGCCCCTGCCCCACCTTGTGTGGAATTGAAAGGGTTGGAAACCAAGAGGAGAGACCTGGAGCTCCCTGGACTCCTGAAGCCCGACTTTCCGACTGCATCAGTTCTGCTGCCCTTTGGGGTCTCTTGGGGGCTGGAGTTAACAAGACCTGTCTGCAGATGAACCTGCGATGTGATCAGCGGTGAGGGCCAAGCAATTTCCATTAGCAGTGAAAGGAAAGGGGGCAGCCGCTGGTTGGGGGACTCGGCCAAATGGGAGCGCGTGGGCGGTTGCTCTGCAAGACAGAGGTGGCGCTCTCTGGCCTGTGTGAGACGCAGCAGGACTTCAGCTAGGAGCGGGTCCCAGGTCAGCTCCTGGCTGATGCTCTGGAGGAAAGGGAGGACTGAGAGCTCCCCAAGGCAGGAAGGAGGGCAGCTGCTAGGGGCCCTTCTGCCCCTGTTGTGGTGGGGCCCCGTCCACAGCGGGCGACGGACTCACGTGGGGTCGTTGGCGAGATTCAGGAAGAGGCAGACGTTCTCCATCGAGCCGTTCTCCTCAAAGTCGGACTTGAAGAAGCGGGCAGTCTCCATGTTCACCTGTGAGAAGCAGGAAGAAGACACACTTCGGAGCTCCTGCTGCATTGGACCAAAGGCCTGTGGAGCCCACAGAGGACACCCGGTGCCTTAGACCAGCCTTCCTCTCAGTCTCATCTCCCCCATTTAAAACACAAGGATCATAACATTGGACGACTTTAGTTGCTGAAAGGATTGCAAAGTGATATATGCAAAGCTCTCTGAACATTTGGAAGTGCTACATTATGTCACGCGTTTTGTGCAGATCTCAGAATTCAGCTTGCCCTCCTGTGGACAGATCTGGGTTACTTCGGCAGAGAATTCTGCCCTGTTTTCTCCGTTTCCAGAATCTGTACTGACCCATTTACTGCAATGCAAAAAGCAATTCCTTTTATGGAGAACTGGAGGAGGAAGCGGGCAGTGGAAGTGACGGTTGTGTCAGAAAAGGAGGGAAGTTTTACACACACACACCCCTGTCCAAAGTGGGTGGGCAGAGTCTGTCATGCCTCAAACTGTGGCTCCCTTTTCAGGACAGGTCAAAGCTTGCAGCATGTGGGGCTGAGGCTGCCCCAGAGACGAGGTTCCCCAAGGAGCCATTCCGTGATCACAGAACCTCAGCAATATTTGCTCAATATATATTGCATGCAAATAATGTGCGCTAAGCTCTGTATGGAAGGGAGGCAGCATCCTGCAAACTGTCCGCCCTTGCCATGCTCACAAATACAGAAACGAGGACATGCAAAACAGGAACAGGGGAGGTCTCTGAAGCCTGGAAGCCAAGCCCAGGAGGCAGCCTGCCGCACACGCACGTAGGGGACAGGGGCACAAGGAGGCAGGTGGGGGCTGTCGGGAGGAGCTGGCTGCAAGGAGGGCACTGTCCACTGGGGGGCGGCAAGGTGCTGCCAGTTAGCCCATCTGGCTGTCTGGGAGAGGCTGAAAGATGTGACAGGGAAAGGTGCTCAGCATCCCTCAAGGGGTGCTAACAAGTTCTGAGAGCCAGAGCGTGACTTTGGTTCTAGGGCTTGGGGCGGTCTCACAAATGGCTCCAGGAAAGCTGTTGTGCCTTGCATGCCTGCCGTCGCCTGAGACCCTGCCATGCTTAACTCAAAGGCCAATTTAACGAAAGGCACAGAGAAGCATAAACATCACCTGCCAAGCAGAACACCCTTTGGGATGGGATTTCACTCACAATGACGGCGCTGGAGGAGTGAACTCCATTGGGACACCAAGACTACCGTGAGACACCATAAACCGAGTCCCGTCCACAGCAGAGCCTTAAGCTCCGAACCAGGAATAAGCTGGAACGGATTTTGTGCAGAAATTGTGCTCGTATGCCTGGAGACCAGATGGCGCAGGCACCCTGCACAGAGGGCAGCCCAGATTGATATGATAGGGCTTTAGCCCCTAATCAGGCATTAGGCACTGTATAAAACATAGAATGGAGACATCCTGCTCTGGTCCAGCGAGCTCATGATCTCTGCCTGATGGAGGAGACGCAGGTGGAGGGAGAGACTGGGAGAGGAGGAAGGGCAAATACATCTCTGCCTGGGACATGGCAGCATCAAGTGGCGATGGAAAGGCAGGAGCTGAGGGGAGGTTTCGTCAGATCAGCAGGTCTCAGGGAAGAAGCGGAAGCCGGAAAGAAACTCAGGGCGCAACCCGAACCCACTTTCCAGCACTGGCCTAGCTGTGCCAAGGGGGCAGTGCCTGTTCCCTTGGAGCTGCACTGCACTCACTCCAGTGCTGGAAAGGCACTCCAGTGCTCCACAAATGGGTGTGTGTGTGTGTGTGTGTGTGTGTGTGTGTGTGTGTTGATTGTTTAACAGCAGCAGGAAGCAGAACAGCAGGAGCCGGGAGTGGGGGAGGCAGGAGCCCAGGGCCACAGAAGCCACAAGAAGGAAGGAGGACACATGAGAAGCTGCCAAGCTAATCCAAGGCAGAAAATTCTCCTCCAACATGTGGAGGCAGCCCAGTCCGAACGAATGGCTCCGCCCCGCATAAAATGTGTAAGCTGACCTGCGGAAGGGGCAGGCGGAGGAGAGGAGGCCGGCGTAAGCCCAGAAGGAAGGAAGGTGAGGTGAGGGGGTGAGAGGGAGCAGCCACTGCCTCTGGAAGCAGGTCAGCCAAGGAGCTGCAGCTGCGGGAGGAGACCAGGGCCTGGGCACGCATGTTGGCACCAAGCCAGAGATGGGTGGAGGAACCCCGGCCTGGAAGTCTGCCGCCAAGAGAGAAGCTGTGCCAAAGGTCACCCAAACCCAAAGGCTTGTGGGGGGTGGGTGAGACCTGGGCTGAGAAGGGAGAGCGGCAGGCCATCGTTTGCTCACCAAAGTCCCTCTGGAACCAACCAACACCCCCCCCCCGCGCGCCCCTCACTCACCCCCATGGCTGCAAAGACGATGGCAAAGTTGTCCTCATGGTAATCCACGACATCCTTGGACTTCTTCACCAGCCCGGCCTGCCTGCAGATCTGCGCTGCAATCTGAGAAGGGGGCAGAAAAGAGGAGTGGGGGGGCGATTCTGGCAAAGGAGGCACCTCATACCAGGCCGGCAGTCCCACGAACCCCCGCCCCCCCGTCAGAACTCGGCTTAGTGCAGCACTGCTCCAGGCAGGAAGGGGAAGGGACCCTCTTTGGGAGGAAGACCGTCTCTTGCGTTGGCCGCTTGGTTTTTCCCCAGGAGGCCCACAGTGGGCTGCTGATATGGTGGAGACGAGATGAATGACCCCGGGGAGGGGGGAGGTACTCATGCAATAGGCTTGCAGCCTTAGTCTGGTGACGGATACCCAGCTATGGAAACAGTTGGACTGGAGTGGACAACCACAATCCACGCAACTGCCTGTGTGGTGATGCAGCTGCACCAACATGGCAACCACTGCTAGTGGCTCTCCTCCTCCTCCTGCCCTGCTTTTATGTAGCAAATTTGCGGCTTCTCAGTGGCGAGAAAGGCATTCTGCCCATGCTTGGAGGTTCCCAGCCCTTGCCCTTGGTTATGGTTTATGGAGCTGAGCACCCTGCTTCTGAGAAGGCCCAGCCAGACCCCTGGGGTGCAAGAAGACGTGACGGCCCTTCCCTGTTCCCCCCCTCCCCCTCTCCTGCAGCAGAGCACCTATCACACCAGACCTGGAGTTTATCATATTCACTTTCATCTGTCGCTTCCGATGTGTCAGGCCAGGTTTTCCACCTGATTGCACTCCTCAGTGTGCGTGCGCATCACGGGCGCATGTACTGCTGACTGCTAGAGCTGAGGAACAGAAATGGGCTTGTTCTGTTGCAGGCTGCAGCTCCTTCTCTGTCCCCTGGACCCGCCTCTCTCAGGTCTCTCAGGTTCAGCAAAGGGCACGGCCAAGTGGCTGCAGTCCAGGCTGCCGTTCCAGCCGCAACGGCCGTTTCCAGCGGGGCTCCGTGTCCGGCCGATCAGCTTTGACAGCCTCATCACTGCTCTGCACATGGAGCCTGAAGATCCTTTCTGTGCTCTGCAAGGGCGTCCCTCTACGCCCGACTCACAAACGCTGATCCAAGAGACGCAAAGACCCAGAGACGTCGGGGCTGCTCTGAACCAACCCGAGATATCATTTTGAATGCTGGCATTCAGCCCTGGAACAGCTGAAGTCACCCGCAGCGGTGCTTGCCTCTGAGAGAGAACAGAGTGCACTTCCCCCACCTGGGCTTAGGGGGAGGGATTCCAAGTGGCAGGGCCTGACTTTGAGAGCGCCATCCTAACCTGCGCTGGAGCAGACAGGCCGGCTGAGCGGTGCTGGATCCTAACCAAAGGAGGAGGGGGCAGCAGCTTAGCACGGGGCAAGGGGGCAAACGTCCCTTTGCCCCGCAGTAAGCTGCATGCAGCCCAACAGGACTACTCGGATCTGCACCCGCAGAATAGCAGGTGCAAGTCCACACAGCCAGCAGCAGCCCCAATTAGGGCCCCCCAACTCGGGGATTGGGTTCGGATGCAGCCCAGCAGCCATGTCGCATCTCCACCCCCCTCTCCGCCCACAGACCTGCCCTCCCTGCCCCCGTTACACCCCCCGCCCGCCTCTGACACAACTGCAGGCTGCACGGGCAGAACTGCAGGCTGCACGGGCAGAACTAAGCCGGTGCCCGGCTGGCCCAGCTGACAGGCTGCGTGACACATGCGCACTAGTGACGCTGCCTGCACCAGCCCAGCCACTGAATCCATGGCGCAGGCGTGCCTTGTAGCATGTTTGCGACAGCACTGGCCCAGTGCAAGAGCCAGGTTAGGATTGCACCCTTAGGCAGACGGAGCCCCAGAGCGTGTCTTTGGAATAGAGCTGCCTCTTGGTCAAGGAAATCTCATGCCAGTTAGCCTACTGAGAGCGCAATCCTCGCCTGGCACAGTTAGGCCAGCAACGTTTGGCTGGCACAAGGGACACCATCAAGTACATTTGGACCACTCTCGGAGTCAGGAAGGCCAGCACACAGATGTGCACCATCCTCTTTGACTCTGAGAGTGGCCCAAACATGCTTTACGGTGGCCCTGGTGCCAGTCAAACTTTGCTGGCCTAACTCCAGGTGAGGATTGCGCTCTGACTAATTTTGATGTGTTTGCTTATGAGTCAAAGCCGCAGTTTGGTGGCCAGAGGCAGACTTCCTCAGTTTTAAATACCTTTTAATACACCACGGCCTTTGTCGTGGTGACTTCATCTTAGCAGAGGCCACTTCCCTTGTGCAAGTGAGAGGAGGGGGAAGGGGAGGAGGAGGAGGAGGAGGAGGGATGCCTCTTCTCAGATGCTGTGCTTGCCAACTGCAGCTTTTCTCAGGATTTGTGTTCAAAATATAAATTTTTACATTACTGGTTACTTGTGGATACTTTAAGAGATGACTGAAAGCTTTTAATGGCGGGTTTAAGCATCACAGCCCCACATTTAAGGGATTTACCACTATCGCAAGGAACAGCTATCAGTCTCATGCTATGGTGTAAAGGAGCTGAGTCTGGAGGTGTTGGGAGGGAACCAAATGCATAAGAACATAAGAACATAAGAAGAGCCCTGCTGGATCAGGCCAATGGCCCATCTAGTCCAAATTCCTGTATCTCACAGTGGCCATGCAAGATGCTTGCATCCTGTGGCCACTCCCTTGCACCTGGCATTCTGAAGTAGCCTACTATTAACGTAAGGAGGTTGCCCAACCCATCATGGCCTGTAGCTCATGATGGACTTTTCCTCCAGAAATCTGTCCAGTCCCCCCAGCACCTAGGTCAGATGCCATCACCACCTCCTGTGGCAAGGAGTTCCACAGATTAACTACCCGCTGGGTAAAAAAAGTGTTTCCTTTTATCTGTTTTAACTCTCAAAACCCTCAGTTTTAGCAGATGCCCCCTGGTTCTGGTATTTTGAGAGAGGGAAAAGAACATCCCTCTATCGACTCTATCCCTTCCATGCACTATTTTGTATGTCTCAATCATGTCCCCCCTCAGGCACCTTTTTTCTAGGCTGAAGAGCCCCAAATGCTGCAGTCTTTCTTCATAAGGGAGGTGCCCCAGCCCCGTAATCATTTTTGTCGCTCTCTTCTGCACCTTTTCCAGCTCCACTATGTCCTTTTTGGGGTGCGGTGACCAGAACTGTACGCAATATTCCAGATGTGGCCTTACCATCGATTTGTACAATGGCATGATAATGTTGGCATGATAATGACCTTGCCATGAAACTGAAGCCAAATTCTCCTGCTACCGTGTGGCATGATGAGGTCTCCCTGGGTGGCTCTGCCAGTTCTTTGCGTCTTCTCGCAAGTGTTTTTGGCCAGGGCCTGAGTGCCTGCAGGATCACCCTCACCCACATGATCTCTTTGCTCCAGGCTGCAGGGACCAGGGTGCAAAGCAATACAGTGGGCCCCTCTGGCCTCCTCCTGCCCACCCTAATGACACACTGGATGCTTCCACAACCACCAACACAGGGCTCAGGGGGTCTGTCTTTTGGACCCAGCTGGAAATTAATCTGTGGAACTCCTTGTCACAGGAGGTGGGGATGGCATCTGGCCTAGGTGCCTTTAAAAGGGGACTGGACAGATTTCTGGAAGAAAAGTCCATTGTGGGCCATGATGGGTATTGTAACCTCCTGACTTTAGAAGTAGGCTATCTCAGAATGCCAGATGCAGGGAGTGGCATCAGCATGCAGGTATCTGGCTGTTTTGTGTGCTCCCTGAGCCCTCTGGTGGGCCACTGTGAGATACAGAAAGCTGGACTAGAGGGGCCTTGGCCTGATCCAGCATAGGGGCTCTTCGTATGTCTGTCGGGGGAGGGGGGAGCAATGACCACCAACATCAAAGCTGGTAGCAACACTCTCTCCTTCAAAGATGAGCTGATCAGCCTCCCTGATCAGTCTCCCCTGAGCAGCCATGAGGAGCCAAACCAGGTAGTGGTTAAGTGGATGCCTCACACTCCACAGAATCCTGTTCACTTCTTCAGGCTGTAGAAGATGCATATGATCCATAAGACCAGAACCAACAAGTGCCAAAGGAACTGCGGTGGAACGTAGTAGTGGATACAAGCGATTTTAACTGCAAAGCACCCAGCAAATTAGTCCCAGCAAGACAATGAGATGCTCCCACCCCCTCCCAGGTGGTGGTGGGGCAGATAAAGGAAGAACCAAACAGTGCAGAACTGCACAGCTGGATGGCTGTCCTTGGACACGATTTGTGGCAGAGAAAATCACTGCCACAGACTGGCTCTAACTTGGCTCTAATTTGTGTCTGGTGGGACTTGTCACCATTTGCTGCCCCACCACTCTAGATGTCTGTCCAGCTGTTCTGTTGCATGAGCGCCATCTTTGCTGTATGGTGAGACAGAAGCAAGACATTTCTGTATTCCAAAGGTTGGCCAGAACTTCAGGTGAATTCCCAACTCTAGCAGCAGAAAAATCTGAAAGACACGACAGGAGTCCATCAGGTGGATTCCATCTGGTGGATTCCATCTGATCCATCCATCAGCCTCTGAGAGTGGACCATGGAACCTGGTCTCCTGCCCTTGTGCAGGTAAAGGACCATAATCAGCCAAGAAGTGATCTGTCCACAGCAAAGGATAACATTGATATTTAAATATAACAATATGCCAGTAACAGTAACAAAGTTGTCAGTAATAACAACAGTAGCTACCGTTTCCAGGGTCCAGCCTAAGTTTCTACCCCTGGTGGAACGTAAAGAGATTGGCAGAGGGGCCTGAAATGCAGGTTGCTGTTCTACCCACCTCATTGTGGGGGAGACCCGCAGCCGAGAAGATGGGGATCTTCTGTCCCCTGGCAATGCTGTTCATGACGTCAATGGGTGAGATTCCAGTCTGGATCATCTCCTCCGGGTAAATGCGCCCGTGTGGGTTGATGGGCTGCCCTGGAAAACGAAGGCAGGGGCAGAGGGTGGGTGCAGGAGGGAGCTGGTCAGTCATGGAGTCTGAGCAGCACTTTTGATGGCTTGCCCCTTCATTGGTGCTTCTGGGCCAGAGAAAATACTTCTCACTCCTGCCCCAGGAAAATGTTACGTGGGCCTTGCTCAGTTTTGTGTGAGGTTGTTGCTGTTCTTGACAGAGCTGTCTGTGCCTTTAACAGTTGCACAGCAGGCAACAATCCAACAGGGGCTATTCTTCCCACAATATGGACATGAAGTGACAGAAAAAGCTGCAGCAATTGAATCTCTCTCTCTCTCT
Organism: Lerista edwardsae; assembly: GCA_029204185.1. Taxonomy (NCBI): domain Eukaryota; kingdom Metazoa; phylum Chordata; class Lepidosauria; order Squamata; family Scincidae; genus Lerista; species Lerista edwardsae. Next base: position 9,896 of record JAJKFI010036999.1, read on the forward strand.
CTCTCTCTCTCTCTCTCTCTCTCTCTCTCTCTCCCCCTCCGTGTGTGTGTGTGTGTGTGTGTGTGTGTGTGTGTGTGTGTGTGTGTGTGTGTGTGTGTGTGTCAGTTGCATGGCTGCTCTGTCCCCAAAGGCAGCAACAGCAAATTCCTCCACACAGAAAGCTAGCATGTCAAGAAGAAGGCTAGACCAACACCCTTCTTGGTAACTAGTTTTCCATGCACAGGGATTCTTTTTTAACTTACAAAAGAAGATTTGGCCACATGAGCTCCCCACACGCAACCTGAGGTCCAGCCTCTGTGAGAGCAAGGCCTGCAGCAGCCACGAGCTCTGTGCAAGAAGAATGGAGGCATTCAGTGGCCTGGGAAGAAGGATTTGGAAGTGGGGCTGCCCCCTTTTCCCTCCCAGTCTCTCCTAGCAGCACTTGCGTCCACAACCAAAGATGTGAAGAGATCTTGTGTTTGTTATGTTGGTGCCCTATTGGAAGAACAAATAAACTCTTCCTTCTCAGAATACGAGAATTCAGGACAAATGAAAGGAAGCAGACCACGCATGATTCACCTGTGGGACCACCTGCAACAGGATACTGTGATGTGTGTGTGGGCCTGTCAGTGGCTACTAGCCAATATAGCCAGAGATGCTTCCTCCAGGTTCCACCTGCTGGCCAATGAGAAATTCTGCACAGGTATTACGCCTGTTTTGCACCTTGGGACAAGAGTGCCTTGTGAAACAGAACTTTGGCATCCAAGCTCCCGTCCCCAGGCTGTGTGGCCCGATTTGGGCCACGCAGCATCCTCAGCTCTGCGTCTGTTAAACTGCAGGTGCAGATCTGAGGAGCCCCTTGGGGTGGCTGGCGCCTATCCCGGGGTAAGAGCCTTCCAGGCTGCGTGGAGGCTGTTTAAAGTGACAGTAGTAGACGCCCAGCGGGAGTGTATACCGCAAAGAAAGAAGGGTTCAACAAGGTCCAGGAGGGTACCTGCATGGCTGACAAACGAAGTTAGAGAAGCTGTAAAGAGCAAGGAAGCTTCTTTCCGTCAATGGAAGTCTTGCCCCAGTGAGGAGAATAAAAAGGAACATAAACTCTGGCAAAAGACAAGTAAGAAGGTGATACGGGAGGCCAAGAAAGCGTTTGAGGAACGCATGGCTAGCAACATAAAGGGGAATAATAAAAGCTTCTTCAAATATGTTAGAAGCAGGAAACCTGCCAGAGAGGCGGTTGGCCCGCTGGATGGTGAGGGAGGGAAAGATGAGATAAAAGGGGACTTGGAGATTGCAGAGAAATTAAATGAATTCTTTGCGTCCGTCTTCACAGCAGAAGAACTTGGGCAGATACCACAGCCCGAACAGCCCTTCCTAATGAAGGAATTAAATCAGATACTGGTTAATAAAGAAGATGTTTTAGATCAAATTGATAAACTACATATAAATAAGTCACCAGGCCCAGATGGTATACACCCAAGAGTTATTAAGGAACTAAAGAACGAAGTTGCTGACCTCTTAACTAGAGTATGCAACTTGTCCCTTCAAACGGCCACGGTGCCAGAGGATTGGAGGATAGCCAATGTCACACCAATCTTTAAAAAAGGGAGAAGGGGGGACCCTGGAAACTACAGGCCGGTCAGCCTAACGTCTGTTCCGGGTAAGATGGTGGAAAGCCTTATCAAAGATAAAATCCTAAAACACATAGAGGAACAAGTACTGCTAAAAGAAAGTCAGCATGGCTTCTGTAAGGGTAAGTCTTGCCTCACAAACCTTTTGGAATTCTTTGAAAAGGTCAACAGGCACGTGGATGTGGGTGAACCTGTGGATATCATATACCTGGATTTTCAGAAGGCGTTTGACACGGTCCCCCACCAAAGGCTGCTGAAGAAACTTCACAATCAGGGAATAAGAGGGCAGGTCCTCTTATGGATCCAGAATTGGTTGAGGGCCAGGAAACAGAGAGTGGGGGTAAATGGGCAATTTTCAGAATGGAGAGAGGTGAAAAGTGGAGTGCCCCAGGGATCTGTCTTGGGGCCCGTGCTTTTCAACTTATTCATAAATGACTTAGAGACAGGGATAAGCAGCGAGGTGGCCAAGTTTGCAGATGACACAAAACTTTTCCGGGTGGTGAAAACCAGAGAGGATTGTGAAGAGCTCCAGAAGGATCTCTCCAAGTTGGGGGAATGGGCAGCCAAACGGCAGATGCGTTTCAACGTAAACAAATGTAAAGTGATGCACATTGGGGCCAAAAACCAAAACTTCACCTATAGGCTAATGGGTTCTGAGCTGTCTGTGACAGCTCAGGAGAGAGATCTTGGGGTGCTGGTGGACAATTCCATGAAGGTATCGACCCAGTGTGCGGCAGCAATTAAGAAGGCCAATTCCATGCTCGGGGTAATTAAAAAAGGGGTTGAGAATAAAACAGCCAATATTATCATGCCATTGTACAAAGCAATGGTAAGGCCACACCTGGAATATTGTGTCCAGTTCTGGTCGCCGCATCTCAAAAAGGACATAGTGGAGTTGGAAAAGGTGCAGAAGAGAGCGACAAAAATGATTACGGGGCTGGGGCACCTCCCTTATGAAGAAAGACTGCAGCGTTTGGGGCTCTTCAGTCTAGAAAAAAGGCGCCTGAGGGGGGACATGATTGAGACATACAAAATTATGCATGGAAGGGATAGAGTTGATAGAGGGATGTTCTTTTCCCTCTCTCACAACACCAGAACCAGGGGGCATCCGCTAAAACTGAGGGTTGGGAGAGTTAAAACAGATAAAAGGAAGTACTTTTTTACCCAGCGGGTAGTTAATCTGTGGAACTCCTTGCCACAGGAGGTGGTGATGGCATCTGGTCTTGATGTCTTTAAGAGAGGATTAGACCGATTTCTGGAGGAAAGATCCATTGTGGGCTATAGGCAATGATGGATTGTGCAACCTCCTTACAAAGGTGGTGGGCTACAGGTACCGGGTGTAAGGGAGTGGCAACAGGATGCAAGCATCTTGTTGTCTCCTGCCTCCCTGGGGCACCGGGGGTGGGCCGCTGTGAGATTCAGGAAGCTGGACTAGATGGGCCCTTGGCCTGATCCAGCATGGCTCTTCTTATGTTCTTATATGTTCTTAAGAGCACAAATGTGCCCAGCGGTGTCATGCTGCCGGAATGCTGGGCAGGAGGAATGGGTGAGCGGCAGCCCGCCTGTTGTGTACTGCTCCGTTTCGCCGTCTTCCCCGCCCCCACGGGGGCGGGGAAGACAGCAAAACGGAGTGGTACGCAACGGGCAGGCTGCCGCTCACCCGTTCCTCTCGCCCAGCATTCCGGCAGCATGATGCCGCTGAATGTGCCCTTGCCCCAGGGAGGCTCCAGGCAGCTCCAACTTGAGCTGGATATGGCACAGGCCTGCTGGCCTTCCTGTCCCAGTGCAAGTTAGGATTGCACCCTGATTTGCATCATAGCTGAGCTGCAGAGTCAGGAGAACCTGCTGCGAGGGGCTCACCGTTAATATCCAGGAAGTCCTCTGCCATGACAATGGGCCCTTTGTCGATCGGCTTAGCAGAACCGTTGAAGACTCGGCCTGCAAACAGAAAGGAACAGGTATGGCCTGTGGGGACAAGGCCCTGGCATGGAGGGAAGTGGACAAGACTTGACCACAGGCAGTCAGACCACGGAGAGAGCGACTCACCTGCTGGCGATCCAGCCCCTACCTAAGTCAGATCATCCAATGCATTTTATTGTATATTTAACTTTATTTAACTAGACTGTGAAGGAAGGAGACCCCCTGGATGGAAGACATTCTGTGCAATATTATGATTGTTAACAACCACTGTATGGAATGGAGAAAGGCTGCCTATGTAAACCGCCTTGAATAAAGTCAGAGGAGAACTCCAACAATAAGGAAGGCAGTGTATAAACACAGGAATATAATTGATGCACCAACTACAACCATACTTGAGCTGCTCGGACCTGGCCACGATGGTCCATGTGTTAGCTATGTCAAGGCTGGACTACTGTAACTCGCTGTAGGTGGGACTTCCCTCGAGAACAGTTCAGAAGCTGCAGTTAGTACAAATGCAGCAGCCGGGTGGTTCCAGGGGCCAGACGGTCTGACTCAGCAGGACCCCTCCTCCAGTGGCTGCCCAGTCACTTCCGACCTCAACTTAAGATGATGGTTCCGACCTTTCAGGCCCTTCATGACTTAGGCCCCCCCTGCCTACAGGACCGCCTCTTCCCATACATACACGTTTGCCCTCTGAGGTCATCTAAAGGGGCTCTCCTTCAAGTGCCCCCTCTGTCCCAAGTCAAAGGGATGGCAGCTCGGGGACGAGCCTTCTCTGTAACGGCTCCACAAATACGGAGAAGAAGAATTAAGAACTCCACACTCCCTTATGGCCTTTCGGAGAGGGCTCAAATCGCACCTATTTTGTCTGGCCTTTGGATCAGGAGGACCAAAAGCAGTCACAGTCAGGACAAGCAGAGGCTGTCAGAGAGCAGTCAGAAAAATGGAGCCATCAGTTCTCACGCCAGAGAGCAGCTGCTTCAGTGGAGACCAGGACTTTGTGCTGTAATGGTGGCTACAGGGGCTGGGCCGTCTGACTCAGTAGGCCCACTCCTGCAGCAGCTGCAGTGGCTGCCCATTCAATTCCGATCCCAACTTAAGATGACGGTACTGACCTTCAAGGCCCTTCATGACTTAGGCCCACCCTGCCTAAAGGACCGCATTCTCCCATACGTTCCACCCCGCCCTCTGAGGTCATCTACCGGGGCTCTCCTTCACGTGTTCCAAGTTAAAGGGATGGCAGCAGCCAGCAGAACGAACCAGAAAACATAAAATAACTAAAAACAGAAACAAGACCCCCAGCAGGACTAGGAAGGAAGGAAGGAAGGAAGGAAGGAAGGAAGGAAGGAAGGAAGGAAGGAAGGAAGGAAGGAGCAGCCACATGAAATCCATAGTTCTTAACCGCGATGGAATTCCACAGCAACGGCGTCACCACGGAAAAGGCCCTACGCGTTGTTGCAGCCCTTGCATCAGGGCCAGTCGGCTCACAGCCGGAAGAAGGCCGTTCTCCAGGGACCCTGGCCTGGCCTCAAGCCATGCGGTGCCTTCAAGGTCAAAACCTGCAACTTGAACTGTGCCCGGAAATGAACCGGCATCCATTGTAGCTGCAGGAGGAGCAGTCAGGCACCGTCGGACTTTTCGCTCCTGAAACCAAATGGGCAGCTCTAACTGCAGTTCCTCGGTCGTCATGAGCAGCTTCACCCAGAGCTTGTTGCCGTACTCAAGCCTCCCTGTCACCAAGGCAAGGACTGCTGTGGTCAGGTATGGTCAACTCAGGTATAGTCACAGCTGGTGTGCCAAGTGGAGTTGGGCAAATAAAAGCCCTCCCTCTCCCAGCCACTGCCTCCTCCAGACAGAAGCAGGATGCCAGGAGTTCCCATGTGCTTGGGTAAGGGCAGAGAACGACTGTCTTGATCAGTGCCCTGTGTGTATACCTTCAGGAATTCCAAGTGCACCTGGCTGGCCATTGTTGGAGATCAGGTGCCCAGACTAGGTGGGCCTGTGGCCTACTTCTGCAAAGGCCATTCCATTCTTAACCCTGGACAAGGTGAGGCGGTGAGACTCCGAGCACTTCCCAGCATCTGACCCCAGGCCAACTCCAGCAAGGAGGTTGCAACCTGTCAAGCCCTTTCCTTAGGTGGCCAAATTGACCTTTCCACCAAACATGTGTCTTGCTCTCTCTTGGGCATCTCATTCCCACCCCCGACTCCTTATAGATTGGTTATCAACCACCACTGAGAACAGATCAATGCAGCTGCACTCCCCCTTCCCCCGCACGGGCAAGTCCCCCAATATGCTACTTTCTTCCAGTTCTCTAAGAGGGATGGGAGAAAAGCTCTGTTGTTGTCACAGCAAATGAAGATCAATGCCGAGATGGCAAAGGGAAGAGGGAGCCACGGACCATGAAAGGCCAGTAACCTTGGTATTCACAACGCATTCTGTTTGTGCTTCAGTGACACACATCACGAAACGAGGGGGAGTGAAACGAGGGGGAGTGAGAGTGAAAGAAAGAAAGAAAGAAAGAAAGAAAGAAAGAAAGAAAGAAAGAA
>JAJKFI010037000.1:0-20884 GCA_029204185.1 Lerista edwardsae
GAAAGAAAGAAAGAAAGAAAGAAAGAAAGAAAGAAAGAAAGAAAGAAAGAAAGAAAGAAAGAAAGAAAGAAAGAGGTGGAGGAAAGTTTTGCAAAATCAAGGCACCTGCAGAAAACAAGACCTGGGGTCATGCCCTTAATAACCTGCAGCTGGGCCCTTGATGCTCCATAACCCCCTGAAACCTCTGCCCCCAATCTTATCTTTTACCCCTTTAGTTCTACAGGAGGAGAAATGACCCATGTTCAATCCATGTGCGAATCTACTCTGGCAACCTGTACCACAGTTCAACTCATTGGTATAGTAACTGCTGCGACGTCTGCTTGATGCCCTAAGAACTTAAGAGCGCCACTGGATCAGGCCAAAGGCCCATCTGGCCCAGCTTCCTGTGTCTCACAGCAGTGCCTATCTACCAGATGCCTCAGGGAGCACACAAGGCAACAAGAGGCCTGTATCCTGCTATCACTCTCTTGCATCTGGCATTCAGAGGCAGTCAACTTTGAAAACTAGGAGGTTGCACATACCCATCATGGCCTGTAACCTGCGATGGACTTTTACTCCAGAAATCTGTCCAGTCCCATTTTAAAGGCACCTAGGCCAGATGCCATCACCACCTCTTGTGGCAACGAGTTCCACAGATTAATTTGCCACCAGGTAGAAAAACATTTCTTTATCTGTTTCTAACTCCCCCAGAACTCAATTTTAGTGGCTGTCCCCTGGTTCTGGTGTTGTGAGAGTGTGATAGAGTGTGATCCCTCTGTCCACTCAACCCACCCCCTGTGTGCCAGAGGGCAGGGTTCTCTTATCTCCTAGCTGAAAGTGCAAAAGGCACAAAGCGCTTGAGCATCAGAGAGGTGGCATGCAGGTGCCCTGGCCCCCGGTGCTTTTGCCTTGAACACATCATACCATGTCCCAAATGGTGGCATGCCATTGCAGACACCCCATGCAGAAGGACATGGATCCACCCCAGAGGCTAAGGGCAGCTTTCATGTAGGCCCCACTGGAGTTTTGTTTTTGAGTAGATGTGCCACAGTCATTAGCCAGAAGGTGATCCTTCTCTCCTCCTGAAGGAGAATCTCCTTGCCCAGCTCAAACTGATTCCCGGCCACCCAAGAGACAACAGATGACATGTATGTCCTTTATTCTGAAGCCAAACCTTTCTCCACTGCTGTACCCACCCTCTGTCGCAATACCGGTGAACCTTCCCCCAGAAGGCAGCTCATCTAGACGTCAGTTGAGACTTCCCCCACCAGAGGCTGCTGAAGAAACTGCACAGTCAGGGAATAAGAGGGCAGGTCCTCTTATGGATCCAGAATTGGTTGTGGGCCAGGAAACAGAGAGTGGGGGTCAATGGGCAATTTTCACAATGGAAAGAGGTGAAAAGCGGAGTGCCCCAGGGATCTGTCTTGGGGCCCGTGCTTTTCAACTTATTCATAAATGACCTGGAGACAGGGATAAGCAGCGAGGTGGCCAAGTTTGTGGATGACACAAAACTTTTCCGGGTGGTGAAAACCAGAGAGGATTGTGAAGAGCTCCAGAAGGATCTCTCCAAGTTGGGGGAATGGGCAGCCAAATGGCAGATGCGTTTCAACATAGACAAATGTAAAGTGATGCACATTGGGGCCAAAAACCAAAACTTCACCTATAGGCTAATGGGTTCTGAGCTGTCTGTGACAGCTCAAGAGAGAGATCTTCTTATGTTCTTATGTTCTTATGAGTTGCACCACTGTAAAGCACATCTGCAGGCCCCTGAGTTTCCACCCAAGGGCTTTTGTCACAGTCTGGCGTCACCCTCAGGCCTGCTTGCCACAGAAAATGGCTGGGGCAGCCCTTCTCCCGCTGGGAACGTGGGACGCCTGCTCAAGCCTCTTTGGAACGGCCAAGCGTCACACAAGGCTGCGGCCGTTCCTTTCGGCAGATCCCTTGCAGGACAGCTTCCCATCAGCCTGCCTCCCTCCCACTCCGGCTGCCCCCCAACTCCCCTGCCCCCTCCACGTTCGCTCATGCAAGGGCCGCCTCCAGATTCCCTTTGACCTTTCTCTTTTTCCTCCTGTCGTCCAGATGATTCTTTCATCCTCCTCTGCCGCTGGATTAACTTGCACTTCATTTTGTAATGTATCAGCAAAGTAGCCAAAGGAATTAGTCCTCTGGGGGTCGGCCCCCGGAAGGGAGGGAGGGGACGACTTACCCAGCATGTCCTCAGAGACAGGTGTGCGGAGAATGTCCCCGGTGAACTCACAGGAGGTCTTCTTGGCATCTATCCCGGACGTCCCTTCGAACACCTGCGAGGGAAAGGCCATGAGGGCAGTGGTGTCATCTAAATGATTTAAGAACAGGTACTCACTTCTGATTGGCACGTGTCGGGACCCGCCCACCGGAAGTGATGTCATAAGCCGGAAGCGATGTCGTGGCAGGAAGTGACATGAAAAAAGCCCTTTTTGAGGCCTCAGACGATTTTAAACTGACCCAACAGTTGCAACAGTATTCCACAGCACCCCCAGAACACATTAAGGAGGCCTGGCATCATGTTAAAGTGACCCAACAGTTCCAAAAACCCAGAGCAGCTCATTTTTCAGTGGCAAGGCAAGGCAAGGCTCCGCTCGCTGCCTGCCTGCCTGCCTGGCTCTGAGAACATGCAGGCAACTCAAACGTGCAGGAAATTCAAATGTTGCAGGGGGCGGAGTCGACGAGTGGGCGGGCGAATGGGCAGGGCCAGCCATAATCCCAGAAACCGATACTCGCGTACCCCCGCGTACCCCCTGCATGACATCACTGCATGAGGGCAGGGCAGGGACCCCGTGGCCGGAAGCGGGGAGGACCATCAGCCAGCCTGTTCCCGGGATCTGCCTCTTGAGCAATGTTCACCTGCTAGACAATGAGAGGACAGGAGCCCCCCCCCATCTCTGCCTGCCTGTGCTCCCTTCCACAGGCCCTCCCCCCCCCTTAGAACATCCAAGCGCCTTCTCCTTAAGGCCGGGCTCTGCACTCCTCTGTGCGACCCCCCCTTCCATCTCCATCATTCCCAACATGGCTTGATTGCGCTGCACACCTTTAAGCAGGACCTGCCTTCCGCGTAAGCATCGTAGAGTAATGGGAAATAAATGTGAGCCTAACAGTGGTGTGAGCGTATGCATGAGAGAGAGACAGGAAGGGAAGGGGAGATGGATGGAGGAAAAACAAGGCTTCGCTTGAGCCTAAGTCCTCCAGCACTTTCCTCTTCCTGATGCACAGGTGTGGAGGCCAAGAGCCTCATCACCTGAATCACTAGACCCTGCAGCTCTTGTGGGGTTTGCTGCCACCCCAGTCCTGGCTGATGGCCACTGACTAACACAACTTAAAAATGGGTTTGGTCTGTTGACAGCTGTTAGCCTCAACCGCCAAGCAGAACTTCCATGTTCACAGGCCACATGGTGTGGAATGGCAGATGCTGGGCCAAACAGCAGAGGAGGGCTTCTCACCTTGCCCTTGAGAAGGTGGCAAGAAGAGGCCTCTGGCTGGCTGGCTGCTGGTGAAAGAGCGCTGGGCTGAGCCCCCTGCTTGGTCCAACCCAGCCCAGCCCAGCAACCCTCTTCTTTGCAGCATGGTCATTAGGAGGATCTTCCTTGTAGGGTGAGAATCATCTGTCCGTCTAACTTTCTATCGAGAGAAGACTGTCCATTTTTGAGCCAAAGCTTTTCACTGGAGGTCTTGCAAGTTTTGGGTGCAGAGACTGTAAGCACAGCAGGCTTACCTTATGGGCAAAGGCACGATCCTTGCTCCAGCTCGCCCAACAGGATGCTAGGAAAGGTCTGCAGACCGAGCTGGAGCCACGGAGGACAGGAACCAGAGTGCCAGTTACAGGCAGCTGATCCAGCTCAGGCAATGCCCCACCTGGGAGAGCTCCCTGGGAGGGCAGAGGCTGGTCCCCCAAGGAGCCCCCCCCCTCCACCCCTGGTGCTGATGACTGCCAGCAGCGCCTGGGCCCAGCGTGGCAAGGGCCTGGAGGGCCAGGTGAGCGTAGCCTGGATTATGAGCCCACTGCCCCAAGGAGAAGGTGCAGTGAAATGGAGCCTAATCGTGACTGAGGATGCTTATGCAGCCTTAATTCCCTGCTCCAGATGGTCAGAGGACCCACCAGTGCAAGGCCTGGCTAGGATTGGGCTCTACGTGTCCCAAGGTGCCTTTTCTGGAATATCTCCTGCACCCCATGGAGGGCAGGAGGCAGCCTGTGCTACTGATAGGATTTGGGCCTCCCAGAACGTGTGAGAGCAAGTGGGCCAGGGTCTCCTGTCTGGAACAGAAGACTTCATTCTAGACCCCAGAGACAGGAAGAAGTATCCAGAGGGCATTTCTACTCATATTGTCATGCCTGGCTCTGATGAAACCAGGCAGCGCGAGAACAAAGCAAACTCAGGAAAGCTCAGGACCATCTTCGGCTTCCCGGAACAGACAAGGTCTTTTGTGGGGGCTTGTACTGGACCTGACCAAAGTGCCGGAGCACTCAAGGCCAGAGGGCTGCCAAGGGGTGGGGCACTGCAGGAATCAGCAATGGTCTTCTGCCTGCTTCACCAGGAAAACCGAATGTGTGGAGGGAGCGAGGTGGGAGTGAGTGGGATCGAGGCCCTGGGTGCACGGACTGGGAGCGTGACTGGCTTCGCGGCTCAGAGAGCAAAGCCTTTCAGCCTGCTCTCCAAGTCATGAATGGCTCTGAAGGTGAGGGACAGGAGCCGCTTTACACAGGAGCTCAGGCTCCTGCAACACATAGAGTCGCCCCCCCCCAGGAGAACCACTGCTTGAGGCCACCATCAGAGAGGGCCGGATTGTACACTCTGGGGGAGAAACAGGGGACAGGAAAGCAGTGAATAAATGAATGAATAAATTCCAGAAGCAGCTGTGGTTGCCTAGACGTGGCAGGCGGGGTACAAATGTTTTAAATAAATTGACCTGTTAAATAAAGGCCCCGAACTTTGCGTCCGTTGGGGCAAAGGGAACCTTCTAATTGGATCCTGTCAGGGCGCATCAAACCCTCTCTAGGGGGCCTCCAAAGGCTCTTTGATTGGAATAATATTTGACACCCTTGGAATTAACTGACCTGCCGACCACCACTTTAATTAGATCCGTGTAGCCCCTTGCAAAAGAAGGTTCACACATCTGCCAGCTGTTGCACCGGGGGTGGGGCGGAAGGGCTGGGGTGTCCCCACCCCACCCCGTCCGGTGTGTATCATCAGGCTTTTTCTAAGCTGCTTCTGCCAAAGGCCGGGGGTGGGGGTGGGCTGGCAAGGCTGACTCCCTAATAGGATTAGAAGGGCGCTGCAGAGGTCTCCGTGGCATTAGAGGAGTGAAGTTTGGCAGCTCGCCAGCAGAGGTCCCCGGCAGGTCAATTGTGCAGCTACCTCCTCGCCATCGGACTGCTCAAGGCGTTGCTAATCAGAGCTGGGCAGGCGAAGAAGAGGGCGGCCCGGATGATTGCGGCAGACAGCAGCCTGGGCGATGAAATGTCAGGGCGCGTCCAGAGACAAGCACTCCCGGGGGGGCACCTCCGTCCCCGCATAGGTGCAGGCGGACCTGCTTGTGCCCTCGCCCCCAGCAGCCCTGTCTCGTCATTCCCAGCACCAGCCTGCCTGCCACCTGCTTCCGGGTCCCATGCATGGGTTGCAGTTGGGCAGGAAAAAAATGGCAGCCTGTGACCCTTTCCCAGCAGCCGGGGGACTACGCCTCTGTGATGCCAAGGAATGTGCACAAACATTTGTAATTTTTAACTGTATTGTTTTGTTTTAATTCTGTTTTAGTGTATGGTTTTATATTGTTTTTTAAATTGCTTTTTTTTAATTTTTATATTGTAATGCCGCCTTGTGAGCCTCCGGGCTAAAAGGGGGGTATAAATTTAATAAATAAATAAATAAATAAATAAATAAATAAATAATGCTGGTGGGGGGTGGGAGACATAACAGTCATGGTTAGAGGGTGTTTGAAAACAGGGGGGGTGCTTTTTTGCAGATTTCACAATTGGAAAGACAGAAAGCGGTCTTATGTGCTTTTATTCTCATTCCAAGTTCCCATTTTTATTCTCATTTTTATTCATTTTAAATGCTTTAAAAGTATACTAGGTAGGTGATATAGGTGACAGAGAATCAGCAGATGCAGCCACAGTTTTATTTCTAGTTGGAAAAGTAATTATTTTAATTTCCAGATAATATTTCAGATATTAAAATTTCTGCCAAAATGTGGTGTTTTGTGTTTTTATTTGGGTATTTTAACACAAAAAAGGTGGTGTTTTGTGTTTTAAGAGTTTTTAGCAACAACAAAAACCCCCACCATAGCCATAGTTTGTAGTCAAAACACTGGCAGCGGCTGTGAAAGGTCAGTTTCACTTGAAGAAAACTGACAGGTGACCTTGCCAATGTTTTGTCTGGCAGCACCCAGTACCTTTAACAGCATCTGGACACACACAAGTTTAACAACTAAAGCATCTCACATCCATCAATCTCCCAAATTTTTCGGTGTCGAAGTGTTTTTAGAGGCACAGCAGCATTGCCAGTAAGATACTTGGCAATCCTACTAGGGAGAGAATCCAGGAGCCACAAGGGTTAGAAAGTTGACGTCGGTGCCCTGTACCACAGTCTGTCTTGTGCAGCATCAGAGTATGCACAAGGGCTAGATAGTGATACTCTACGGCCACACCATGATCGTAGTGCTTCTCTCCCGCAATGCAGCTGTACGGAGGAACACCTTCTGCAGGTACCCACACTGAGAGTTCAGTGAGGCTGGTTTGGCTTCCAGAATGATGCCAGACCTTGACTTGCCCTGCTAAGTCTAATGTCAGCATCTTTCTCACTGTCCCCCCTTTTGCTGCTGAGCCAAGATCTCTCGCCCACTGTGTATTTATAGCCACTGCACTTTCAGGTACGTGCACTGAGCTGGATGCTGCTGGCTTAGACATCTGCCCTGGTGACTCGGTGCTGACCCTTCGGTTGTAGTTCAGCAGCATCAAATATTAACTGCCCTCCGAGTTGCTGAACTGCAGTCAGAGGCAGCCCGAATCTCCATCCCGCCGCCACTTGCTCCCTGCAGGAGGCCTGACCCCAAAGCTCCTGGCACCAGAAAGGGGCTGCACCAGTGGTGTCATCTAAATGATTTAAGAACAGGTACTCACTTCTGATTGGCACGTGTCGGGACCCGCCCACCGGAAGTGATGTCATAAGCCGGAAGTGAGGTCGTGGCAGGAAGTGACATGAAAAAAGCCCTTTTTGAGGCCTCAGACCATTTTAAACTGACCCAACAGTTGCAACAGTATTCCACAGCACCCCCAGAACATGTTAAGGAGGCCTGGCATCATGTTAAAGTGACCCAACAGTTCCAAAACCCCAGAGCAGCTCATTTTTCAGTGGCAAGGCAAGGCAAGGCTCCACTCGCTGCCTGCCTGCCTGCCTGGCTCTGAGAACGTGCAGGCAACTCAAACATGCAGGAAATTCAAACGTTGCAGGGGGCGGAGTCAGCGAGTGGGCGGGCGAGTGGGCGGGGCCAGCTGTAATCCTAGAAACCGGTACTCACGTACCCCCGCGTACCCCCTGCATGACATCACTGGACTGCACACAGAACTCTTCGGCACCAGCTCCAGGTATCAGCACCTATTCGTAGGGCACCCTGAGCTGCAGCCCAGCCCATTTAGGGGAGGGGCTGTGGGTTCGTTGGGGGGGGCACATGTTTTGCATACAGACGGCCCCAGCAGGTTCACATCCATGGCAGCATCTCCAGGTGGGGTGGGGAAAGATCCCTGTCTGAGACCCTGAATAGTTGCTGCCAGTCAAGGAAGTCGAAGGGGATTTTGTATACTAGCATGGCACTAATGCAGTAACAGACAGAGCCTTCTTCCAAACTTTCCTCACAGGGTCCCCATACCTGCATAGAATCAGCACTGGGCTGATGACAGTCCTTTAGGCACAAGGTACCAACTGCCAGAGATGTTGTATTGGTGCTCTCTAATGTTAATGGATGGATGCTTCACGTGCTCTACCCCCAGTTTGCTGTCTGTGTCCAACGGGGCTACTCTCTGGTAAGTGTGTGTGTGTGTGTGTGTGTGTGTGTGTCTGTGTGTGTGTGTGTGTGTGTGGCACAAAACAGATCTAAAGTGCTAGGAGGCAACTACTAGTTGTGCTTGTTAAAATGCTCCAAGGATGTGAGTGCAAAGCAGATGAGTGAACTGAGCTCCAGCAGGCCCTGGGTCAACCCAGCCCTCCTCAGTCCAGCCTTCTTTCTCTCACCCACCTGGACGATGGCTTTTGACCCCACCACTTCCAGGACTTGTCCACTCCTCTGCGTGCCGTTTGGGAGGGTGAAGTTGACAATCTCAGCGTACTGGGCAAACTGCAAGGAGGGAAACCAAGCGAGGGTTGGAACGTCAGGACTCCAAGAATGAGGTTTACTGCAACTTTCCCCCAAGAGCCAAAAAGGGTTACACACAGTAGTGGGATCTAAATGATTTAGGAACAGGAACTCACTTTTGATTGGCACTTGTCAGGAACCCGGAACCAGCCACGGAGCCCGTTAGGATCTGGAACGCCCGTTCTGGTCCGTTCCCCCTGAATGACATCACTGCTTTCGCCCCCCTAGGAATCCGGAGTTGCTCCCTTTAACCCTCTGAGTGCCAGCCAACCAAGAAGAAAAGCTCTTTGCAGAGGAATGGGGAGGGGGGAGGAGGGAGAGTGAAGTGGGCGGAGTCAGCCCTAATTTTAACTAGTGGAACTGAGTTCCCCCGCGTTCCCCCTCAATCCCACCACTGGTTACACAAGTACAACAGCCATGAGCTATGACCACTGAGGCCGCAGCAGATCTCTCATCTCTCATGAGGGAAAGCGGCTGGCCCTGTTCACCAGCACACCACACCTTAACCAGTTGCCAGTGCAGGGGGGAACCTGACCTCTTGCCCCAAGAGAGCCGAGTGTTGTCAGAGCTCGGACAAGACTTTTGTCAAAAGCATCCTGAGTGACGACCCGTCTCTGTGCTTGCTGACACTGTCAGGGAAGGCTGAAAGGTGAGGGACGGGACCCCAGGCGGCTGGCAAGCAGGGCGTGAAGGTGGGGCCACCCCCGGCTCCCACACCTGAGACCTAGCCGTGTGCTGTCGCTGAGCATGCAGATGTCGGTGGGCGGGGACCACCCACGGGGTCCTGCACCTGTCTGCCTGCATCACTCTCGCCCTGAAGTTTAGCTCAGCTTCTTCCTTGCAAACATGCCAGCATTTCTGCTGAGCCTGTACTTTGGACTTTAAGCCTTCCCACGAAAGAAAAAAAAATCTGTGATCCAGCTCTTTAATTGATCTTATTAATCCCCCTCCTGCACGTATCAGAATGAAAGGCACTACAGAAATGATGCATTGTGGCGGGCACTGCCCAACAAAGCCCTGAGTGTGCCTTAATGCGCTATGGAGTACATTCCCTGCCTGCTTGAATGTGGAATGCGCATTTTAATTGGCTGTGCGATGGCCTGCTCGCAGATCTGTCAACCCGGCTGCTCTGGGCACAGATGCCAGAAGCGAGGTCTGCTCTCCAATCCTACTGTTTTTCCCTCCAAGCCTAAACAGATTTACAGTAGTTGGAAGTAAATCCCTTTGATTTGAACG
Organism: Lerista edwardsae; assembly: GCA_029204185.1. Lineage (NCBI taxonomy): Eukaryota > Metazoa > Chordata > Lepidosauria > Squamata > Scincidae > Lerista > Lerista edwardsae. The sequence goes on from JAJKFI010037000.1 coordinate 9,595, forward strand.
GAATCTACTTCCAAGCATGTGTGTGACTTGCACACACTGCAGTGCGCCCCATTATGATCCTTAGTGACAATCAATGGGCATTGGCTATGATTGCTCAATGAAACCTCCCTGTTTAGATACAGAACAGCAGATGTGGGGGATAAACAATAGGGAGTGGTCAGCACCTTAGAGAGTGGGCTGTGAGTTGGCAAACCTACTTGTGAGCTTTTTTGTTGAAAAACAGTATATTATTATTATTATTATTATTATTACTACTACTACTAAACACTATTTATATACTGCTTTCCAACACAAATTAATTTACAGGCTAAATAATAATAATAATAATAATAATAATAATAATAATAATAATAATACAGTTAAATGGCTCCCTGTCCCAAAAGCGCTCCCACTCTAAAAATAAATGCAGAACACTTCCAGCAACAGCCACCAGAAAAGACACAGTGCTGGGACACTGTGAAGAGGGACAATTGCTCTCCCCCCTGCTAAATATAAGAGGAACACCACTTGAAAAAGTGCCCCTTGCCCAGTTAGTAGGAGTGGTGGTTGTTATTAATTTCTTTCCAAGGCCCTTGCATTTTGATGCAGCCCACCTGCAAACCTGGCTACTCACCCTGACTAAAGCTAAAAGCAAGCTAAAGAGCACCTAACAACAACAACAACAACAACAACAACAACAATAATAATAGTAACCATCATTAATATAGCAATACCTGGTGATAGCAGAACTGATGAAAAAGAATAGGAAAAAAAATCAGTAAATACCAGGATCTAAAAATTCCAAATCTAAATATCAGTAAATATCAGGATCTGAAGTGTGATGATATGGCACTCTGGTGATTGGCGCACTGGGTGCAGTCCCCAAAACACCAGCACTGCATTTAAAACACCTGAACATGGACAAAACCATCATCTGTCAAATCCCCCAAAATTGCCCTGCTTTGCTCAGCACATATATGTATTATGACGTCTTAGGTGACAGTCCCTGGGTGGGGACCCAACTAGTAATTGACGGCAAGTCCAGTTAAAGAACAGGCAGTTGTGGTATTATTTCAATAATAATGATACAAACAATTGCAGCAGAATGAGAAAACATCACCATAAAATTAGTAGTACAGGAGCCCAACTAAAATCAGCCTGTTTAAAGCCTTATGGAACAGGAAGGTCTTTACAAAGAGGAGACAGGAGGGGCTTGGCAAAATTCCTGGGGGAAAGCATTCCAAAGCTGAGGCACCACCACCGAGAAGGCCTGGGCCTTTGTGCCCCTCCCAGGCACATTTATGTCTGGCTGATGAGCGCCAGGACACAGCTGGGTGGCTGTATTGGAAAAGGTGGAAGAGACCCCCAGGAGTCAGGGAATGGTATCAGCAGTGGCCTCTTGTCCATATCAGCCAGGGATTACAGGGTGAACCCCAAGGTCCTTGCCTGCAGCAGGAAGACAGCTGCAGGCCGATGAGAGCTCTGGCTATGAAGGGAGGTTAGCACAGGTGGAAAAGGGTGTGGCTGAGGAGCTAGAGCCCGCCCAGCAACAGATACCGATTGGCCTGCCTCCATATAAAACTGGAGGCAGGAGCTGCAGTGAGTTAGCACTGGGTAGGTGCTGGATGGATGGTTAAAGGACTGGACAAAGGAAGGAATGGACAAGGAGGAAGGTAAGGTGGTTGTAGGAGACTACTGGGTGTTATTGTGTGGCTGCCATGCCCCTGGAGCCACCAACTGGAGGAGGCAGGAGTGCCAGTGTGGTCAAGCAGATAAGCTGACTGCCTTTGTTTGGTGGTGGGGTTTTGTGGTGCCTGGAGGAGGCTCTGTATAACCCCAGGCAAGCCAGTGATGAGGGCAGTCTGGAGGAGGCTGGCCAGCCAGTGAATCCAAGCGAGACTGCTGGAAGAGGGGAGGACCAGTGGGTGAAGGAGCCCCTTGCCTATCTCTCAGGCTGCTTAAAGGGGAAACTAGTGTGGGCATTGGGGCCCTCGGGGAGGCCCAGCAGGGAGTTTCTGGCCACTGATGGAATCAGGATGTTTGGTCTGTTGCAGTCTTTTTCATTCACAGTGCAGTTTTTAGTCTGTTGCATTTTGTGTAAGGAGGATTTCCACGTGTGCAAGGCCTGTCAGCCGTCTTTGTGTGCCTCCCCATCTTTAGGCGTCTGCCAGCTTTCTCACAGGCTGGTAAAAGGTTGAGCTAAACCCAAATGACCTCCCCCATAAACAAGTGCCTGGCCACTCTGATGTCGCGCCTTCTCCAGAAACTTGCGGTTCCTCGTTATCTCTGGCTCATAGCAGTGTTTGCTAATTATCTGTTGCACCTGCTTGAGGAGAAGCTTCTCAGAGGTGAGAATCAGAGCAGTACTTTACATTTACCATCCTATATACCATTGTGGCTGTTCAGTTTCTTGCTAATTAGCACTGATTTCCTAAGACATCCATGCCAGTAAATACCTAACCCCATATACATCTGTTCAGCAATGGCTTTGCTCTCAGACCTTGTTGGACACCGGTAGGCTGTGCCACCCATACAGCCACCTGAAACGCTGGAAGCCTATGTCTGGAGATGCCTCTGGATGCCTGGAGGTGCTCCTTCTATCGGTGGATGCTCTTGTGCTTAGACAAATAAAGCTCTGTTATGACTGCCTTGGATTAGACCTGCTCCTTCCCCAGATTCCAGAGATCCGCCTCACGGCCACAGGACGGAGTGCCAAGTGAATGCAGCGTTTTTCATAGAGTGGGCCGGTGATCAGTTCTTAAACAGAGAGGCACCTGTCAGTGTTCAACCTGCCTGGAAGCCACACCTGATGCCTCCCAGGTTGATTGCTGTGGTTACTCAGGGGTGAAGGAAAGGCACCAAGCGCATGTTCAAAGGCCCTCTTCCATGTTAAAGGCTAGCAGGCAGTTAGCCAGTGCAAAAAACATTGATCACCTGCCTTGTAAACAATTAGTCAGTTGATTATCTGAACAATTCATGCATGTATGATCAAAACTTCAGTTTAGATGCCTTCTTGGAGACAATTCACTCAATCCTATCCCCCCACCCGCCTAGTTGATGCAGTCGGGCCAAAAAAGATAATGCTGCATCCTGGGGGGGGGGGGGAAATCTGACCCAGAGGTCACCCTGCCTTTACCCAAAGGGACATTTGTCCATCTGGAGCCAGGCAGGTGAGTTGACTTTGGCAGTGAAATTCCCATGATGGGGAGTTGACCTTGGCCGCTACTGCTGCTGCTCAGCCCCCCTCCCCAAATTCTATCTGCCCTCCTCCCTACCATCACTGCAGTCTGCCCTCCCGCAGCCACTGAGGATTTGAGGGAACACAGTATCTGCCCGGAACTGCTCCTTTGACTCTGAAAGTGCAACAAAGTTTTGCAGTTTTTGCTCCAAACACGGCTGCCATCCTAAGTGCACTTGGAAGTAAACCCCTTGAACTCAATGGAAAGGACCCTGTTGCCGGAGGAAGGAATTGCCCTGCTTGCCTTGCAAACCATCAGCTGGCCTAATCCGCTGAAAGGCAAGGGTTCTGGTGCCTTTATAAGGGTGATACTTGTGGCCACTAGAGGTCACACTTTCAAAACAATAAATCTTTGCCTACCTGATACAGTACTTGGTTCTCAAAGTTTTTAGCGCCGGGACCCACTTTTTAGAGTGGCAATTTGTCTGGGACCTACTGGAAATTGTGACATGTCGTTGTGACACCAGAGCCTACTGCTTTCCTGAGAATGCAATTATAAATTTAAGGATGCAATCCTAAACTGAGTTAGGCTGGCATAAGCTAAACCAGCAAAGTTTGGCCCGCACAAGGGATACTGTAAAGTATGCTTGGACCACTTTTGGAGTCAGAGAGGCCAGCACACAGGCATGCACCATCCTCCCTGACTCCAAGAGTGGTCCAAACACGCCCTATGGTGGCCCTTGTGCTGGCCAAACTTTGCTGGCTTAACTTGGTACTTTGACCAAGCTACGACAACGTGGAATGAACTTGTACTACCATCTATTCATCTTTTTAATCTTCATTCGCTTGTCAACAAAATGGACGAACTGCATCACTGGACGAACTGGACATAACTGCAAAAGTTAACCTTGACTTTTCATGTCTGGCTGCTCTTCTCTTACAGAAACCTGATTTAATGAATCAGTTCAGTGCATTGGATACATCTGGAATTGAAAGGAGGAGGCATTTGTTTTTTATAAATTGTTGAACTTATAATTTATGCCGAGGTGACTGGGAGGCTGAGGCAGTGTTTAATTCTGAATAATGCCCTTAATTTGTTTTGTGTGTTTATTGTTTATTGTGTGTGTATGTAGTATTGTTTGTATGTTGCTGGTAGCTGTACCAAATTCCGGGTATGGTTACATACTTGGCCAATGAAGTCTGTCTGTCTGTTTGTCTGTCTGTCTGTCTCTCTCTCTCTCTCTCTCCCCCTCCCCGCCAGTTTAGGATTGCGCTCTGTATGGTATAAATACGACTGACTGATTATTTCTCAGCCATTTTCCAATAGCAAAGTGAATCAGAAAGGGGAAAAAGCCTCTTTGCAACCTTGACACAAGCAAAACAACCACACAGCCCTCCCCCTTTCCAGCATCCTATTGTCTCATATCAATATGGAAAGGGGGAGGGCAGTGCGGTTGTTTTGCAAAGTTGTAAATAGGCTTTTTTCTTTCTTTGCTATACCTTTCTTTGCACTTTGCTATTGGAAAATGGCTGAGAAATAACCAAACTTCTTGCTGCTGCCTCAGGAAAGCAGCAGGCTCTGGCGTCACAATGATGGCACTTCTGGCCATGACACAACTTCCAGTGGGTCCCGGACAGATTGTCAAAGTGGGCCCTGGTGCTAAAACGTTTGAGACCCACTGCTGCAGTACTTTCCCCAGAAGATCCCCTGTGCTGAGGGCATTGGTGGTTCACACAGTATCAGTGGTTGTGAACTCCAACCGCACAAACGAATATTGGACGTAGCAGCATTTTGATGTAAACGGAGTCCGCCTTGAGCTTCCCCTTGGGTCTGAGTTGACACCTGGGACTCTTGGAGGGGTGGGAATGGTCAGCTCCTTTCTCATCTTTCATTTCAAGCTGACATTTTTTTGGCTTATGGACTCTCCCTCTCTCCCTTCTTGGGAGGAGGCGACTCAGTCAGGCAACCCAATCCTGACTACAGATTTGGGGAAATCAGACCATTTCTGAATCAGACCTACTACAGTAGGTCCATCAAACCCAGCTTGTCTTCCACAGTGGCCAATCTGCTGTTTCTGGGCAGGCCGCGAGCAGGACAAAAGCCCTCCAAGCCAGTGGTTCCATTTTGCCATCACAACTGACTGACGGCTGCTACTAGGCTTGTTCCCAGGAGTCTGCCTAATCCTTGTGTAAAGTCAGGACTCATCACCTCATGTTGTGACAGCAAACTAAGTGAATTATGCATTGTGTGACGGGGTTCTTTAGTTTGTCTGCTCTGAATCTACTGCTAATCAGTTTCATTGGGCGACTTCCAGGTTGTTATGTGACCAGAAAGGGAGACAGTAAAATCTCTGCCCAAGAAGGTCACTTGGCCACTGCTGGATTCTGCATCAGGCAACAAGAGCACCAGCTGGTTTGTCTTCACTCGTTGGCTCGCAACTGAATGTGTGAATTGATCCACCGAAAATGTCATTTGCAAAAAAGGAGGCACAGCAGGGCACAGGTCCATGGTCCAGCTACATCTGCGCAGAGACCATTTCCGCTTGCGCAAAGCGTTAGGGTTGCCAGATGCAAACTGGGAGAGAGTGCCTGTACCTTTAACCATTGTAAGAAGAGGGAATTTTGACAGGCGAAGCTTTTTAAACCGGTTCATGTTGAGGCACATCTGTCAAAATTCCCTCTTCTATACAATGGTTAAAGGTACAGGCACTCTCTTCCACCTTGCATCTGGTAACCCTACAAATAGTTATTACCAAGAGTAATTTGAGCCTGAGTCCCAAAAAAGTCAATGTGGTAGAGCAGTTAGGCAGACCGCAAGCACACTTTTTGCAAGGGCATCCGGTGAACTTCCAGACAAGGTTACGGCACATATCCTGGGACATCACAGAGAACACCATGCTGGACAATGTTGATTACGAGCTTCTCTTGATGGCTAATTTAGTGATTGAACCAGTCCTCTGGATAATGAACAGGAGTTTCTTTTTTTTTTTTTAAAGGGAAAGAACAGAGTCCAGTACCTTAACATTGTCCAGGACGACTAACGGCCCGTTCACACCACACACGGTCCTGTAGGCTGTGGGGGAAAAGAAGAAAAAGGAATTACTAGGGCACCCAGAGAGAAACACAGCCAAAAGGGAAACTGGGCCAACTTGTGGGCGTGGCAGTCAGGGAGTGGAAGAGATTCAAAACCAACAAGCAACAAAGGCGGCGCACATTCCGGTCAGGTGTGCTGGAAGGCCTGCAATAGGGCGCAGAGAACAAACGGCTCCAGCCAATTCCAGAGGAAATTCTCCAGAATGGAAATGTGTCCATCCATTTGGGGGTGGCCAAGAGGGTCTTCTGCATAAGACTGACTGTGCAAATACCCAGCTGTGTGCATAGGCAGGGACAGAAGCGGAAGGAACAGACCCCTGAGCGAAAGAGCAGAGAGCGGAACTTTCAGGAAAGACGAGAGGAACGTCCCAAGACTCTAGCCAATGCAGGGAGGGTTAGCTTCAGTCAGGACAAAGGAAAAGCCAGGGCTCTACTCTACAGCCAAGTTGAATCCTGAGGAATTTGAAGGCTGAGAGGCAGGTGGCGCCAGAGAGGCGCGGAGGAAGCAGGAGACCTGGGTGAGTTGCAGATGGTGCGGTTTGTGCTTGAATCGCACAACTTTATTACTTCTTATTATATTGGGAAAATGTGATTTCAGGTTGAAGGACCAGATACCTTCTGGAGGATATATTTCAAAATTCCCCTGCAAGCCCCTTATGGCTTGCATATTGCCAAACTATAACATCTTTTATTATTGTTTCCTGTGAAGTGACTAGACGTGGTCTTTTTCCCTCTCACAAATTCAGGGGCTTGTCTGCAGAGGTGTCTGCATGTGTGTGAGTCTGTACTGGATTTTTTGCCAGGAGGAGGAATCACTTAAAAGTTGAGAAAAGCTTAGTTTTGTACTAAGAAACATAATGCAAAAATCAATTGACTGGCCTGCACATGATCAACACAGAGATACAAAAGAACCACGTGCTTCCAGAGAAAAAGTTGGGACATTAATATATTGTTGTTTAGCATGAAAGGAAATATCCCAGGAGTCTTATTTGTTTGGTTTCAGTTTCCTCAAATTTCCAGTCTTTTTTTTTTTTAATGAGAAAATTGTTAGTAAAACTGAAGCGGTTCCTCTCTGGAGGATGAATTTCCTTCCCAAGCCTCTGATATCTCAGCCTCTCACACATTAAAAGCACTGGCGTAGCTAAAGAAAGTATAGCCTGTGCAGGGGGCAAAATAATGCCCTGGAAGTGACATAACAGGAAGTTACATCACAGTTGTATTTTCAAATTTATTGGGTTTTTGGCCATAACTTTTGATAGAATGAAGATATTACATTATGATTTGTTTCATTACATTCTGCATGGAATTCCACATTGAATGACATATAACATGACAGATTCCAAAAATCTCAATTTTAATGAATTGCAAATTGATCTTCTTATATCATTGTATTATTTTTTTTACAAATTTTTACATGATAGTTGTATTTTCATTTTCTAGTTTTTTGGCCATAGTGTTTGATAGAATAAAGATATTACACTCCAGTTTGTTGCATTGCATTCTGCATTAAATTCCACATCAAATTTTATATAACAGGATATTAGTCTAGTGTTTTCACAATTTTGGCCGCTAGTGTCAAGCTCAGCGTCCCCCTAAAGCTTGTTGCCCAGTGCAATTGCACCCCTGCACTTCTTTAGTAACGCCCCTGACTCAAGGAGAAGGACAAGGAAGAGGCAGCGAAATGTAGCCATTGGGCGACATTGTGAGGGTCCAGCACAAGTGAAAGACTCGGGGCCTGAAAATGGCCACCCTTCCCCTCAAAATCCTGGCAAACGTAGTTGAGGACTTTGAGGGGCCTGCTCTGCTTTTCCCTCTCATTCGCCTCCTCCTCCCTCCATGCCATTCTTCATACTCGGAACGTGATGCAGGGCCTTGGGAAGAAAATTAATTTTTAAGAGGGAAAATTCTGCCCAGCTCTCTCACAATTTCCCCATGGAAGGAAGGAAGGAAGGAAGGGAGGGAGGGAGGGAGGGAGGGAAATGTGGGGAAACAGAAAAGAACCCATTCTGGGGGACGCTTCCTCTCACGCTCGGCCACTGAATGTGCCAATGCCCCAAATGCTTCTCTAAAAATGCACATTTCGATCTCCCCTTAAAAAGCCACAAATGCACTGGGGGAGAAGCCCCACGCACTGAGGGGCTCCTGGACCTCCCCCCGCAGTCCGCACTGGTTTGCCGAGGGAGGCACCGCCCCTCCCCCTCGGCCTCGGCCCACGGCTGGGCCCGTCAACTCCATTAGGCCTGACACATACAGCCACCCTTTCTGTAAAGGTCGTAACCTGCCCAGTAGGCCTCAGCGAGGCCGGCCTTGTTGAGCTCGCACATCTGTGAGCTGGGGCCTAGCCTGCCCCCGCTGTCAGGGGACAGAGGGCAGGGGCAGGGGAGGGCGGTTTGCGGGTGTGTCCTAAATATGCTCTGTGCGCGTGCATAAGTGTTGCTGCTACTTTTCTGCACTTTCACACACACACACACCAGTGCTCTGCGGGAGCGCATGCCACTTTGGCAATTCATGTGCCAGGTGATGCCAGGTTCCCCCCACTGACCTGCCGATCACACAACCAGTGACTGACACCTCCTCCCCCCGCCACAGTGACTAAATTGCCTAATGTGCAATTAACGTGGGATTACCGCTCAGCACCCCCTCCCCAGCCCAGCCCACACTCCCAGCTGCACCGAGGAGAATTCCAGTGCCCTCCTTTGCTGCCACAGGAGAGGGACTGGGGGGGAGCTGAGCTGAGCGCGTTTCCAAACGACACCGCGTCCTTCCGTCGGCCAGGGAAGTCGGGAAGTCGGCAGGGCGGGGGGGGGGAGGAGGAGTGGAATGGGCTGCCTGGCAGGGCTGTGCTTCCCGGCCACTGGACCAGCCCTCCATCAGCCACGAAGTGAGGAGCCGGGAATTCCTGAAGGTGGTGAGCTTGGAAAGGGAGGGCTCTCCAAGCCAGCGTCTAGGTGCCTTGATTCATGGCCCTGGCAGGCCAGCTTCGGGCCCCTGCGAGGCACCCCCTGATTCGGAGCAGGGCCATGAGGGGAGTCGGGTTGGAGCCTTGACGGCTTTGTTTCCAACAGCCCTGCCCTATCCAGCCCCAGCGCAGCAGCGGGGCAGGGCTCAGGCTGTATCCAGCGCTGGATCTGGAGGTCTCCTCCTGGGGACAAGGGGGCATTTGTCCCCTTAACCCACGTCGAGACCCACCCTGCCCCCTGGGGCTGCTCTGATCTGCGTGCCGGACATGCTGGGCTTCCAGGCACGAAAAGGGACACGTGATTTGGTGTAGGCCTTCTCCACCGACCAGCCCCGAATTGCCCCCTCTCCAAAAAGCAGCCCCCACCTGCCTCTCTCCTGCCTCTGTGCCGCAGGGCGCTCTCCTCACCAGCACCGGTGGCTGCAGCTCTGGATTCAGAGCCAGCAGGATGGCTCAGGCCCTCCCACGGGCCCTCCTTGCTTGCTTGCTTGCTTGCTTGCTTGGTGCCACAGATGTGCTTTCCGGCACGTTTGCAACACCTGGCGCTGGCACAGAGGGCCCCTGCACCAGTGTTCCCCGTGACTAGGATTGGGCCATTGGTTCAGAGCCTGCATGAGAACATGAACAGATCCCAAATTCGTGACCCTAGGATTGGACTGGATTTTTTCCCCCAGAAGTCATCTGGGCACAAGTAGGGCCTGAAATCAAGAGCCCTTCCTGGTGGTCTGTCCCCAGCTGACGTGGCCAGGAAAAGTACTGATAAACCAGGTTTCTACCTCCCTCTCGCCCTTGTGATCTGCCCTTGAGTCCCTTTTTGCAAGCCATGCAATGGTTTAAACAATAATAATTGAGGTTAGCTTTGGGCCCGCCGGGTGGACAGCAAACTTTTCACCTCAGATAAGGTTTTTGAAACGTAATATTTATTACAGTTAAAATCTGTTGCACTTGAAGCAGGATAGGGCAAATTACATATTTAACTGTGTCTATTTGAAATTGTTGGTGTGCTGGCAGGATTTTGCTCCCTCTCTGACAATCTTTCGGCAGGGCCTGAAGACCGTTCTATTCAAACGAGCTTTTAGCTGCCGACGTGCCGGCTAGCATTTTAGACCACAACTGTGGGATCCAGGGGGCCTGCCCGTTTCGAACTCTTTTTAAGTACTGTTTTAATATGGTTTTGTCTTATTTTGTATTGCTTTTATTTTAATGTTGTAACCCGCCTTGGGTGCCCATGGGGCAGAAAGGCGGGGTATAAATCCTATAAATAAATAAATAAATTTTGCTGAGTCTTGGAACAGCACCTAGCTAGTATTATCCGCTCGTAAGCTGGGGCTGCAATCCAATGGACACAGTCTCAGAAGGAAGGCCTATCAAATTCCATGGGGCTTCCTTCCAAGTAAGCACAGGACTGGGCTGTAAGCATTTTTACATCAGTCGTTGCCACTCCCAGCACGTGGGCACACCTGATGTGTCCTTCAGACCAAGCCATTCATTCCCTCATCCTATTCTGTGTAGCCGACAGATCATCTGTGGCTTCTTTCCCTGCTGCAGCACTGAACACACACACACACACCAACACACTATGCATTGCCTTCTTAGAAAATGCTTAGATTTGCTTGAATCTAGGCGTCTTGCCCTCCCCCCTTCCCCATTGCTCCATAGTTGTTGGCTGAGGTCTGTAACCGTTCTGGCCAGTTCCTGCAACCTCTCACAGAAGCCCCCCCTCTCTGTCTCCACTCCTTAAGAACATAAGAACATAAGAAGAGCCATGCTGGATCAGGCCAAGGGCCCATCTAGTCCAGCTTCCTGAATCTCACAGCGGCCCACCCCAGGTGCCCCAGGGAGGCAGGAGACAACAAGATGCTTGCATCCTGTTGCCACTCCCTTACACCCGGTACCTGTAGCCCACCACCTTTGTAAGGAGGTTGCACAATCCATCATTGCCTATAGCCCACAATGGATCTTTCCTCCAGAAATCGGTCTAATCCTCTCTTAAAGACATCAAGACCAGATGCCATCACCACCTCCTGTGGCAAGGAGTTCCACAGATTAACTACCCGCTGGGTAAAAAAGTACTTCCTTTT
>JAJKFI010037001.1:0-20886 GCA_029204185.1 Lerista edwardsae
GAAAGAAAGAAAGAAAGAAAGAAAGAAAGAAAGAAAGAAAGAAAGAAAGAAAGAAAGAAAGAAAGAAAGAAAGAGGTGGAGGAAAGTTTTGCAAAATCAAGGCACCTGCAGAAAACAAGACCTGGGGTCATGCCCTTAATAACCTGCAGCTGGGCCCTTGATGCTCCATAACCCCCTGAAACCTCTGCCCCCAATCTTATCTTTTACCCCTTTAGTTCTACAGGAGGAGAAATGACCCATGTTCAATCCATGTGCGAATCTACTCTGGCAACCTGTACCACAGTTCAACTCATTGGTATAGTAACTGCTGCGACGTCTGCTTGATGCCCTAAGAACTTAAGAGCGCCACTGGATCAGGCCAAAGGCCCATCTGGCCCAGCTTCCTGTGTCTCACAGCAGTGCCTATCTACCAGATGCCTCAGGGAGCACACAAGGCAACAAGAGGCCTGTATCCTGCTATCACTCTCTTGCATCTGGCATTCAGAGGCAGTCAACTTTGAAAACTAGGAGGTTGCACATACCCATCATGGCCTGTAACCTGCGATGGACTTTTACTCCAGAAATCTGTCCAGTCCCATTTTAAAGGCACCTAGGCCAGATGCCATCACCACCTCTTGTGGCAACGAGTTCCACAGATTAATTTGCCACCAGGTAGAAAAACATTTCTTTATCTGTTTCTAACTCCCCCAGAACTCAATTTTAGTGGCTGTCCCCTGGTTCTGGTGTTGTGAGAGTGTGATAGAGTGTGATCCCTCTGTCCACTCAACCCACCCCCTGTGTGCCAGAGGGCAGGGTTCTCTTATCTCCTAGCTGAAAGTGCAAAAGGCACAAAGCGCTTGAGCATCAGAGAGGTGGCATGCAGGTGCCCTGGCCCCCGGTGCTTTTGCCTTGAACACATCATACCATGTCCCAAATGGTGGCATGCCATTGCAGACACCCCATGCAGAAGGACATGGATCCACCCCAGAGGCTAAGGGCAGCTTTCATGTAGGCCCCACTGGAGTTTTGTTTTTGAGTAGATGTGCCACAGTCATTAGCCAGAAGGTGATCCTTCTCTCCTCCTGAAGGAGAATCTCCTTGCCCAGCTCAAACTGATTCCCGGCCACCCAAGAGACAACAGATGACATGTATGTCCTTTATTCTGAAGCCAAACCTTTCTCCACTGCTGTACCCACCCTCTGTCGCAATACCGGTGAACCTTCCCCCAGAAGGCAGCTCATCTAGACGTCAGTTGAGACTTCCCCCACCAGAGGCTGCTGAAGAAACTGCACAGTCAGGGAATAAGAGGGCAGGTCCTCTTATGGATCCAGAATTGGTTGTGGGCCAGGAAACAGAGAGTGGGGGTCAATGGGCAATTTTCACAATGGAAAGAGGTGAAAAGCGGAGTGCCCCAGGGATCTGTCTTGGGGCCCGTGCTTTTCAACTTATTCATAAATGACCTGGAGACAGGGATAAGCAGCGAGGTGGCCAAGTTTGTGGATGACACAAAACTTTTCCGGGTGGTGAAAACCAGAGAGGATTGTGAAGAGCTCCAGAAGGATCTCTCCAAGTTGGGGGAATGGGCAGCCAAATGGCAGATGCGTTTCAACGTAAACAAATGTAAAGTGATGCACATTGGGGCCAAAAACCAAAACTTCACCTATAGGCTAATGGGTTCTGAGCTGTCTGTGACAGCTCAAGAGAGAGATCTTCTTATGTTCTTATGTTCTTATGAGTTGCACCACTGTAAAGCACATCTGCAGGCCCCTGAGTTTCCACCCAAGGGCTTTTGTCACAGTCTGGCGTCACCCTCAGGCCTGCTTGCCACAGAAAATGGCTGGGGCAGCCCTTCTCCCGCTGGGAACGTGGGACGCCTGCTCAAGCCTCTTTGGAACGGCCAAGCGTCACACAAGGCTGCGGCCGTTCCTTTCGGCAGATCCCTTGCAGGACAGCTTCCCATCAGCCTGCCTCCCTCCCACTCCGGCTGCCCCCCAACTCCCCTGCCCCCTCCACGTTCGCTCATGCAAGGGCCGCCTCCAGATTCCCTTTGACCTTTCTCTTTTTCCTCCTGTCGTCCAGATGATTCTTTCATCCTCCTCTGCCGCTGGATTAACTTGCACTTCATTTTGTAATGTATCAGCAAAGTAGCCAAAGGAATTAGTCCTCTGGGGGTCGGCCCCCGGAAGGGAGGGAGGGGACGACTTACCCAGCATGTCCTCAGAGACAGGTGTGCGGAGAATGTCCCCGGTGAACTCACAGGAGGTCTTCTTGGCATCTATCCCGGACGTCCCTTCGAACACCTGCGAGGGAAAGGCCATGAGGGCAGTGGTGTCATCTAAATGATTTAAGAACAGGTACTCACTTCTGATTGGCACGTGTCGGGACCCGCCCACCGGAAGTGATGTCATAAGCCGGAAGCGATGTCGTGGCAGGAAGTGACATGAAAAAAGCCCTTTTTGAGGCCTCAGACGATTTTAAACTGACCCAACAGTTGCAACAGTATTCCACAGCACCCCCAGAACACATTAAGGAGGCCTGGCATCATGTTAAAGTGACCCAACAGTTCCAAAAACCCAGAGCAGCTCATTTTTCAGTGGCAAGGCAAGGCAAGGCTCCGCTCGCTGCCTGCCTGCCTGCCTGGCTCTGAGAACATGCAGGCAACTCAAACGTGCAGGAAATTCAAATGTTGCAGGGGGCGGAGTCGACGAGTGGGCGGGCGAATGGGCAGGGCCAGCCATAATCCCAGAAACCGATACTCGCGTACCCCCGCGTACCCCCTGCATGACATCACTGCATGAGGGCAGGGCAGGGACCCCGTGGCCGGAAGCGGGGAGGACCATCAGCCAGCCTGTTCCCGGGATCTGCCTCTTGAGCAATGTTCACCTGCTAGACAATGAGAGGACAGGAGCCCCCCCCCATCTCTGCCTGCCTGTGCTCCCTTCCACAGGCCCTCCCCCCCCCTTAGAACATCCAAGCGCCTTCTCCTTAAGGCCGGGCTCTGCACTCCTCTGTGCGACCCCCCCTTCCATCTCCATCATTCCCAACATGGCTTGATTGCGCTGCACACCTTTAAGCAGGACCTGCCTTCCGCGTAAGCATCGTAGAGTAATGGGAAATAAATGTGAGCCTAACAGTGGTGTGAGCGTATGCATGAGAGAGAGACAGGAAGGGAAGGGGAGATGGATGGAGGAAAAACAAGGCTTCGCTTGAGCCTAAGTCCTCCAGCACTTTCCTCTTCCTGATGCACAGGTGTGGAGGCCAAGAGCCTCATCACCTGAATCACTAGACCCTGCAGCTCTTGTGGGGTTTGCTGCCACCCCAGTCCTGGCTGATGGCCACTGACTAACACAACTTAAAAATGGGTTTGGTCTGTTGACAGCTGTTAGCCTCAACCGCCAAGCAGAACTTCCATGTTCACAGGCCACATGGTGTGGAATGGCAGATGCTGGGCCAAACAGCAGAGGAGGGCTTCTCACCTTGCCCTTGAGAAGGTGGCAAGAAGAGGCCTCTGGCTGGCTGGCTGCTGGTGAAAGAGCGCTGGGCTGAGCCCCCTGCTTGGTCCAACCCAGCCCAGCCCAGCAACCCTCTTCTTTGCAGCATGGTCATTAGGAGGATCTTCCTTGTAGGGTGAGAATCATCTGTCCGTCTAACTTTCTATCGAGAGAAGACTGTCCATTTTTGAGCCAAAGCTTTTCACTGGAGGTCTTGCAAGTTTTGGGTGCAGAGACTGTAAGCACAGCAGGCTTACCTTATGGGCAAAGGCACGATCCTTGCTCCAGCTCGCCCAACAGGATGCTAGGAAAGGTCTGCAGACCGAGCTGGAGCCACGGAGGACAGGAACCAGAGTGCCAGTTACAGGCAGCTGATCCAGCTCAGGCAATGCCCCACCTGGGAGAGCTCCCTGGGAGGGCAGAGGCTGGTCCCCCAAGGAGCCCCCCCCCCTCCACCCCTGGTGCTGATGACTGCCAGCAGCGCCTGGGCCCAGCGTGGCAAGGGCCTGGAGGGCCAGGTGAGCGTAGCCTGGATTATGAGCCCACTGCCCCAAGGAGAAGGTGCAGTGAAATGGAGCCTAATCGTGACTGAGGATGCTTATGCAGCCTTAATTCCCTGCTCCAGATGGTCAGAGGACCCACCAGTGCAAGGCCTGGCTAGGATTGGGCTCTACGTGTCCCAAGGTGCCTTTTCTGGAATATCTCCTGCACCCCATGGAGGGCAGGAGGCAGCCTGTGCTACTGATAGGATTTGGGCCTCCCAGAACGTGTGAGAGCAAGTGGGCCAGGGTCTCCTGTCTGGAACAGAAGACTTCATTCTAGACCCCAGAGACAGGAAGAAGTATCCAGAGGGCATTTCTACTCATATTGTCATGCCTGGCTCTGATGAAACCAGGCAGCGCGAGAACAAAGCAAACTCAGGAAAGCTCAGGACCATCTTCGGCTTCCCGGAACAGACAAGGTCTTTTGTGGGGGCTTGTACTGGACCTGACCAAAGTGCCGGAGCACTCAAGGCCAGAGGGCTGCCAAGGGGTGGGGCACTGCAGGAATCAGCAATGGTCTTCTGCCTGCTTCACCAGGAAAACCGAATGTGTGGAGGGAGCGAGGTGGGAGTGAGTGGGATCGAGGCCCTGGGTGCACGGACTGGGAGCGTGACTGGCTTCGCGGCTCAGAGAGCAAAGCCTTTCAGCCTGCTCTCCAAGTCATGAATGGCTCTGAAGGTGAGGGACAGGAGCCGCTTTACACAGGAGCTCAGGCTCCTGCAACACATAGAGTCGCCCCCCCCCAGGAGAACCACTGCTTGAGGCCACCATCAGAGAGGGCCGGATTGTACACTCTGGGGGAGAAACAGGGGACAGGAAAGCAGTGAATAAATGAATGAATAAATTCCAGAAGCAGCTGTGGTTGCCTAGACGTGGCAGGCGGGGTACAAATGTTTTAAATAAATTGACCTGTTAAATAAAGGCCCCGAACTTTGCGTCCGTTGGGGCAAAGGGAACCTTCTAATTGGATCCTGTCAGGGCGCATCAAACCCTCTCTAGGGGGCCTCCAAAGGCTCTTTGATTGGAATAATATTTGACACCCTTGGAATTAACTGACCTGCCGACCACCACTTTAATTAGATCCGTGTAGCCCCTTGCAAAAGAAGGTTCACACATCTGCCAGCTGTTGCACCGGGGGTGGGGCGGAAGGGCTGGGGTGTCCCCACCCCACCCCGTCCGGTGTGTATCATCAGGCTTTTTCTAAGCTGCTTCTGCCAAAGGCCGGGGGTGGGGGTGGGCTGGCAAGGCTGACTCCCTAATAGGATTAGAAGGGCGCTGCAGAGGTCTCCGTGGCATTAGAGGAGTGAAGTTTGGCAGCTCGCCAGCAGAGGTCCCCGGCAGGTCAATTGTGCAGCTACCTCCTCGCCATCGGACTGCTCAAGGCGTTGCTAATCAGAGCTGGGCAGGCGAAGAAGAGGGCGGCCCGGATGATTGCGGCAGACAGCAGCCTGGGCGATGAAATGTCAGGGCGCGTCCAGAGACAAGCACTCCCGGGGGGGCACCTCCGTCCCCGCATAGGTGCAGGCGGACCTGCTTGTGCCCTCGCCCCCAGCAGCCCTGTCTCGTCATTCCCAGCACCAGCCTGCCTGCCACCTGCTTCCGGGTCCCATGCATGGGTTGCAGTTGGGCAGGAAAAAAATGGCAGCCTGTGACCCTTTCCCAGCAGCCGGGGGACTACGCCTCTGTGATGCCAAGGAATGTGCACAAACATTTGTAATTTTTAACTGTATTGTTTTGTTTTAATTCTGTTTTAGTGTATGGTTTTATATTGTTTTTTAAATTGCTTTTTTTTAATTTTTATATTGTAATGCCGCCTTGTGAGCCTCCGGGCTAAAAGGGGGGTATAAATTTAATAAATAAATAAATAAATAAATAAATAAATAAATAATGCTGGTGGGGGGTGGGAGACATAACAGTCATGGTTAGAGGGTGTTTGAAAACAGGGGGGGTGCTTTTTTGCAGATTTCACAATTGGAAAGACAGAAAGCGGTCTTATGTGCTTTTATTCTCATTCCAAGTTCCCATTTTTATTCTCATTTTTATTCATTTTAAATGCTTTAAAAGTATACTAGGTAGGTGATATAGGTGACAGAGAATCAGCAGATGCAGCCACAGTTTTATTTCTAGTTGGAAAAGTAATTATTTTAATTTCCAGATAATATTTCAGATATTAAAATTTCTGCCAAAATGTGGTGTTTTGTGTTTTTATTTGGGTATTTTAACACAAAAAAGGTGGTGTTTTGTGTTTTAAGAGTTTTTAGCAACAACAAAAACCCCCACCATAGCCATAGTTTGTAGTCAAAACACTGGCAGCGGCTGTGAAAGGTCAGTTTCACTTGAAGAAAACTGACAGGTGACCTTGCCAATGTTTTGTCTGGCAGCACCCAGTACCTTTAACAGCATCTGGACACACACAAGTTTAACAACTAAAGCATCTCACATCCATCAATCTCCCAAATTTTTCGGTGTCGAAGTGTTTTTAGAGGCACAGCAGCATTGCCAGTAAGATACTTGGCAATCCTACTAGGGAGAGAATCCAGGAGCCACAAGGGTTAGAAAGTTGACGTCGGTGCCCTGTACCACAGTCTGTCTTGTGCAGCATCAGAGTATGCACAAGGGCTAGATAGTGATACTCTACGGCCACACCATGATCGTAGTGCTTCTCTCCCGCAATGCAGCTGTACGGAGGAACACCTTCTGCAGGTACCCACACTGAGAGTTCAGTGAGGCTGGTTTGGCTTCCAGAATGATGCCAGACCTTGACTTGCCCTGCTAAGTCTAATGTCAGCATCTTTCTCACTGTCCCCCCTTTTGCTGCTGAGCCAAGATCTCTCGCCCACTGTGTATTTATAGCCACTGCACTTTCAGGTACGTGCACTGAGCTGGATGCTGCTGGCTTAGACATCTGCCCTGGTGACTCGGTGCTGACCCTTCGGTTGTAGTTCAGCAGCATCAAATATTAACTGCCCTCCGAGTTGCTGAACTGCAGTCAGAGGCAGCCCGAATCTCCATCCCGCCGCCACTTGCTCCCTGCAGGAGGCCTGACCCCAAAGCTCCTGGCACCAGAAAGGGGCTGCACCAGTGGTGTCATCTAAATGATTTAAGAACAGGTACTCACTTCTGATTGGCACGTGTCGGGACCCGCCCACCGGAAGTGATGTCATAAGCCGGAAGTGAGGTCGTGGCAGGAAGTGACATGAAAAAAGCCCTTTTTGAGGCCTCAGACCATTTTAAACTGACCCAACAGTTGCAACAGTATTCCACAGCACCCCCAGAACATGTTAAGGAGGCCTGGCATCATGTTAAAGTGACCCAACAGTTCCAAAACCCCAGAGCAGCTCATTTTTCAGTGGCAAGGCAAGGCAAGGCTCCACTCGCTGCCTGCCTGCCTGCCTGGCTCTGAGAACGTGCAGGCAACTCAAACATGCAGGAAATTCAAACGTTGCAGGGGGCGGAGTCAGCGAGTGGGCGGGCGAGTGGGCGGGGCCAGCTGTAATCCTAGAAACCGGTACTCACGTACCCCCGCGTACCCCCTGCATGACATCA
Organism: Lerista edwardsae; assembly: GCA_029204185.1. Lineage (NCBI taxonomy): Eukaryota > Metazoa > Chordata > Lepidosauria > Squamata > Scincidae > Lerista > Lerista edwardsae. Next base: position 7,559 of record JAJKFI010037001.1, read on the forward strand.
CTGGACTGCACACAGAACTCTTCGGCACCAGCTCCAGGTATCAGCACCTATTCGTAGGGCACCCTGAGCTGCAGCCCAGCCCATTTAGGGGAGGGGCTGTGGGTTCGTTGGGGGGGGCACATGTTTTGCATACAGACGGCCCCAGCAGGTTCACATCCATGGCAGCATCTCCAGGTGGGGTGGGGAAAGATCCCTGTCTGAGACCCTGAATAGTTGCTGCCAGTCAAGGAAGTCGAAGGGGATTTTGTATACTAGCATGGCACTAATGCAGTAACAGACAGAGCCTTCTTCCAAACTTTCCTCACAGGGTCCCCATACCTGCATAGAATCAGCACTGGGCTGATGACAGTCCTTTAGGCACAAGGTACCAACTGCCAGAGATGTTGTATTGGTGCTCTCTAATGTTAATGGATGGATGCTTCACGTGCTCTACCCCCAGTTTGCTGTCTGTGTCCAACGGGGCTACTCTCTGGTAAGTGTGTGTGTGTGTGTGTGTGTGTGTGTCTGTGTGTGTGTGTGTGTGTGTGGCACAAAACAGATCTAAAGTGCTAGGAGGCAACTACTAGTTGTGCTTGTTAAAATGCTCCAAGGATGTGAGTGCAAAGCAGATGAGTGAACTGAGCTCCAGCAGGCCCTGGGTCAACCCAGCCCTCCTCAGTCCAGCCTTCTTTCTCTCACCCACCTGGACGATGGCTTTTGACCCCACCACTTCCAGGACTTGTCCACTCCTCTGCGTGCCGTTTGGGAGGGTGAAGTTGACAATCTCAGCGTACTGGGCAAACTGCAAGGAGGGAAACCAAGCGAGGGTTGGAACGTCAGGACTCCAAGAATGAGGTTTACTGCAACTTTCCCCCAAGAGCCAAAAAGGGTTACACACAGTAGTGGGATCTAAATGATTTAGGAACAGGAACTCACTTTTGATTGGCACTTGTCAGGAACCCGGAACCAGCCACGGAGCCCGTTAGGATCTGGAACGCCCGTTCTGGTCCGTTCCCCCTGAATGACATCACTGCTTTCGCCCCCCTAGGAATCCGGAGTTGCTCCCTTTAACCCTCTGAGTGCCAGCCAACCAAGAAGAAAAGCTCTTTGCAGAGGAATGGGGAGGGGGGAGGAGGGAGAGTGAAGTGGGCGGAGTCAGCCCTAATTTTAACTAGTGGAACTGAGTTCCCCCGCGTTCCCCCTCAATCCCACCACTGGTTACACAAGTACAACAGCCATGAGCTATGACCACTGAGGCCGCAGCAGATCTCTCATCTCTCATGAGGGAAAGCGGCTGGCCCTGTTCACCAGCACACCACACCTTAACCAGTTGCCAGTGCAGGGGGGAACCTGACCTCTTGCCCCAAGAGAGCCGAGTGTTGTCAGAGCTCGGACAAGACTTTTGTCAAAAGCATCCTGAGTGACGACCCGTCTCTGTGCTTGCTGACACTGTCAGGGAAGGCTGAAAGGTGAGGGACGGGACCCCAGGCGGCTGGCAAGCAGGGCGTGAAGGTGGGGCCACCCCCGGCTCCCACACCTGAGACCTAGCCGTGTGCTGTCGCTGAGCATGCAGATGTCGGTGGGCGGGGACCACCCACGGGGTCCTGCACCTGTCTGCCTGCATCACTCTCGCCCTGAAGTTTAGCTCAGCTTCTTCCTTGCAAACATGCCAGCATTTCTGCTGAGCCTGTACTTTGGACTTTAAGCCTTCCCACGAAAGAAAAAAAAATCTGTGATCCGGCTCTTTAATTGATCTTATTAATCCCCCTCCTGCACGTATCAGAATGAAAGGCACTACAGAAATGATGCATTGTGGCGGGCACTGCCCAACAAAGCCCTGAGTGTGCCTTAATGCGCTATGGAGTACATTCCCTGCCTGCTTGAATGTGGACTGCGCATTTTAATTGGCTGTGCGATGGCCTGCTCGCAGATCTGTCAACCCGGCTGCTCTGGGCACAGATGCCAGAAGCGAGGTCTGCTCTCCAATCCTACTGTTTTTCCCTCCAAGCCTAAACAGATTTACAGTAGTTGGAAGTAAATCCCTTTGATTTGAACGGAATCTACTTCCAAGCATGTGTGTGACTTGCACACACTGCAGTGCGCCCCATTATGATCCTTAGTGACAATCAATGGGCATTGGCTATGATTGCTCAATGAAACCTCCCTGTTTAGATACAGAACAGCAGATGTGGGGGATAAACAATAGGGAGTGGTCAGCACCTTAGAGAGTGGGCTGTGAGTTGGCAAACCTACTTGTGAGCTTTTTTTGTTGAAAAACAGTATATTATTATTATTATTATTATTATTACTACTACTACTAAACACTATTTATATACTGCTTTCCAACACAAATTAATTTACAGGCTAAATAATAATAATAATAATAATAATAATAATAATAATAATAATAATACAGTTAAATGGCTCCCTGTCCCAAAAGCGCTCCCACTCTAAAAATAAATGCAGAACACTTCCAGCAACAGCCACCAGAAAAGACACAGTGCTGGGACACTGTGAAGAGGGACAATTGCTCTCCCCCCTGCTAAATATAAGAGGAACACCACTTGAAAAAGTGCCCCTTGCCCAGTTAGTAGGAGTGGTGGTTGTTATTAATTTCTTTCCAAGGCCCTTGCATTTTGATGCAGCCCACCTGCAAACCTGGCTACTCACCCTGACTAAAGCTAAAAGCAAGCTAAAGAGCACCTAACAACAACAACAACAACAACAACAACAACAATAATAATAGTAACCATCATTAATATAGCAATACCTGGTGATAGCAGAACTGATGAAAAAGAATAGGAAAAAAAATCAGTAAATACCAGGATCTAAAAATTCCAAATCTAAATATCAGTAAATATCAGGATCTGAAGTGTGATGATATGGCACTCTGGTGATTGGCGCACTGGGTGCAGTCCCCAAAACACCAGCACTGCATTTAAAACACCTGAACATGGACAAAACCATCATCTGTCAAATCCCCCAAAATTGCCCTGCTTTGCTCAGCACATATATGTATTATGACGTCTTAGGTGACAGTCCCTGGGTGGGGACCCAACTAGTAATTGACGGCAAGTCCAGTTAAAGAACAGGCAGTTGTGGTATTATTTCAATAATAATGATACAAACAATTGCAGCAGAATGAGAAAACATCACCATAAAATTAGTAGTACAGGAGCCCAACTAAAATCAGCCTGTTTAAAGCCTTATGGAACAGGAAGGTCTTTACAAAGAGGAGACAGGAGGGGCTTGGCAAAATTCCTGGGGGAAAGCATTCCAAAGCTGAGGCACCACCACCGAGAAGGCCTGGGCCTTTGTGCCCCTCCCAGGCACATTTATGTCTGGCTGATGAGCGCCAGGACACAGCTGGGTGGCTGTATTGGAAAAGGTGGAAGAGACCCCCAGGAGTCAGGGAATGGTATCAGCAGTGGCCTCTTGTCCATATCAGCCAGGGATTACAGGGTGAACCCCAAGGTCCTTGCCTGCAGCAGGAAGACAGCTGCAGGCCGATGAGAGCTCTGGCTATGAAGGGAGGTTAGCACAGGTGGAAAAGGGTGTGGCTGAGGAGCTAGAGCCCGCCCAGCAACAGATACCGATTGGCCTGCCTCCATATAAAACTGGAGGCAGGAGCTGCAGTGAGTTAGCACTGGGTAGGTGCTGGATGGATGGTTAAAGGACTGGACAAAGGAAGGAATGGACAAGGAGGAAGGTAAGGTGGTTGTAGGAGACTACTGGGTGTTATTGTGTGGCTGCCATGCCCCTGGAGCCACCAACTGGAGGAGGCAGGAGTGCCAGTGTGGTCAAGCAGATAAGCTGACTGCCTTTGTTTGGTGGTGGGGTTTTGTGGTGCCTGGAGGAGGCTCTGTATAACCCCAGGCAAGCCAGTGATGAGGGCAGTCTGGAGGAGGCTGGCCAGCCAGTGAATCCAAGCGAGACTGCTGGAAGAGGGGAGGACCAGTGGGTGAAGGAGCCCCTTGCCTATCTCTCAGGCTGCTTAAAGGGGAAACTAGTGTGGGCATTGGGGCCCTCGGGGAGGCCCAGCAGGGAGTTTCTGGCCACTGATGGAATCAGGATGTTTGGTCTGTTGCAGTCTTTTTCATTCACAGTGCAGTTTTTAGTCTGTTGCATTTTGTGTAAGGAGGATTTCCACGTGTGCAAGGCCTGTCAGCCGTCTTTGTGTGCCTCCCCATCTTTAGGCGTCTGCCAGCTTTCTCACAGGCTGGTAAAAGGTTGAGCTAAACCCAAATGACCTCCCCCATAAACAAGTGCCTGGCCACTCTGATGTCGCGCCTTCTCCAGAAACTTGCGGTTCCTCGTTATCTCTGGCTCATAGCAGTGTTTGCTAATTATCTGTTGCACCTGCTTGAGGAGAAGCTTCTCAGAGGTGAGAATCAGAGCAGTACTTTACATTTACCATCCTATATACCATTGTGGCTGTTCAGTTTCTTGCTAATTAGCACTGATTTCCTAAGACATCCATGCCAGTAAATACCTAACCCCATATACATCTGTTCAGCAATGGCTTTGCTCTCAGACCTTGTTGGACACCGGTAGGCTGTGCCACCCATACAGCCACCTGAAACGCTGGAAGCCTATGTCTGGAGATGCCTCTGGATGCCTGGAGGTGCTCCTTCTATCGGTGGATGCTCTTGTGCTTAGACAAATAAAGCTCTGTTATGACTGCCTTGGATTAGACCTGCTCCTTCCCCAGATTCCAGAGATCCGCCTCACGGCCACAGGACGGAGTGCCAAGTGAATGCAGCGTTTTTCATAGAGTGGGCCGGTGATCAGTTCTTAAACAGAGAGGCACCTGTCAGTGTTCAACCTGCCTGGAAGCCACACCTGATGCCTCCCAGGTTGATTGCTGTGGTTACTCAGGGGTGAAGGAAAGGCACCAAGCGCATGTTCAAAGGCCCTCTTCCATGTTAAAGGCTAGCAGGCAGTTAGCCAGTGCAAAAAACATTGATCACCTGCCTTGTAAACAATTAGTCAGTTGATTATCTGAACAATTCATGCATGTATGATCAAAACTTCAGTTTAGATGCCTTCTTGGAGACAATTCACTCAATCCTATCCCCCCACCCGCCTAGTTGATGCAGTCGGGCCAAAAAAGATAATGCTGCATCCTGGGGGGGGGGGGGAAATCTGACCCAGAGGTCACCCTGCCTTTACCCAAAGGGACATTTGTCCATCTGGAGCCAGGCAGGTGAGTTGACTTTGGCAGTGAAATTCCCATGATGGGGAGTTGACCTTGGCCGCTACTGCTGCTGCTCAGCCCCCCTCCCCAAATTCTATCTGCCCTCCTCCCTACCATCACTGCAGTCTGCCCTCCCGCAGCCACTGAGGATTTGAGGGAACACAGTATCTGCCCGGAACTGCTCCTTTGACTCTGAAAGTGCAACAAAGTTTTGCAGTTTTTGCTCCAAACACGGCTGCCATCCTAAGTGCACTTGGAAGTAAACCCCTTGAACTCAATGGAAAGGACCCTGTTGCCGGAGGAAGGAATTGCCCTGCTTGCCTTGCAAACCATCAGCTGGCCTAATCCGCTGAAAGGCAAGGGTTCTGGTGCCTTTATAAGGGTGATACTTGTGGCCACTAGAGGTCACACTTTCAAAACAATAAATCTTTGCCTACCTGATACAGTACTTGGTTCTCAAAGTTTTTAGCGCCGGGACCCACTTTTTAGAGTGGCAATTTGTCTGGGACCTACTGGAAATTGTGACATGTCGTTGTGACACCAGAGCCTACTGCTTTCCTGAGAATGCAATTATAAATTTAAGGATGCAATCCTAAACTGAGTTAGGCTGGCATAAGCTAAACCAGCAAAGTTTGGCCCGCACAAGGGATACTGTAAAGTATGCTTGGACCACTTTTGGAGTCAGAGAGGCCAGCACACAGGCATGCACCATCCTCCCTGACTCCAAGAGTGGTCCAAACACGCCCTATGGTGGCCCTTGTGCTGGCCAAACTTTGCTGGCTTAACTTGGTACTTTGACCAAGCTACGACAACGTGGAATGAACTTGTACTACCATCTATTCATCTTTTTAATCTTCATTCGCTTGTCAACAAAATGGACGAACTGCATCACTGGACGAACTGGACATAACTGCAAAAGTTAACCTTGACTTTTCATGTCTGGCTGCTCTTCTCTTACAGAAACCTGATTTAATGAATCAGTTCAGTGCATTGGATACATCTGGAATTGAAAGGAGGAGGCATTTGTTTTTTATAAATTGTTGAACTTATAATTTATGCCGAGGTGACTGGGAGGCTGAGGCAGTGTTTAATTCTGAATAATGCCCTTAATTTGTTTTGTGTGTTTATTGTTTATTGTGTGTGTATGTAGTATTGTTTGTATGTTGCTGGTAGCTGTACCAAATTCCGGGTATGGTTACATACTTGGCCAATGAAGTCTGTCTGTCTGTTTGTCTGTCTGTCTGTCTCTCTCTCTCTCTCTCTCCCCCTCCCCGCCAGTTTAGGATTGCGCTCTGTATGGTATAAATACGACTGACTGATTATTTCTCAGCCATTTTCCAATAGCAAAGTGAATCAGAAAGGGGAAAAAGCCTCTTTGCAACCTTGACACAAGCAAAACAACCACACAGCCCTCCCCCTTTCCAGCATCCTATTGTCTCATATCAATATGGAAAGGGGGAGGGCAGTGCGGTTGTTTTGCAAAGTTGTAAATAGGCTTTTTTCTTTCTTTGCTATACCTTTCTTTGCACTTTGCTATTGGAAAATGGCTGAGAAATAACCAAACTTCTTGCTGCTGCCTCAGGAAAGCAGCAGGCTCTGGCGTCACAATGATGGCACTTCTGGCCATGACACAACTTCCAGTGGGTCCCGGACAGATTGTCAAAGTGGGCCCTGGTGCTAAAACGTTTGAGACCCACTGCTGCAGTACTTTCCCCAGAAGATCCCCTGTGCTGAGGGCATTGGTGGTTCACACAGTATCAGTGGTTGTGAACTCCAACCGCACAAACGAATATTGGACGTAGCAGCATTTTGATGTAAACGGAGTCCGCCTTGAGCTTCCCCTTGGGTCTGAGTTGACACCTGGGACTCTTGGAGGGGTGGGAATGGTCAGCTCCTTTCTCATCTTTCATTTCAAGCTGACATTTTTTTGGCTTATGGACTCTCCCTCTCTCCCTTCTTGGGAGGAGGCGACTCAGTCAGGCAACCCAATCCTGACTACAGATTTGGGGAAATCAGACCATTTCTGAATCAGACCTACTACAGTAGGTCCATCAAACCCAGCTTGTCTTCCACAGTGGCCAATCTGCTGTTTCTGGGCAGGCCGCGAGCAGGACAAAAGCCCTCCAAGCCAGTGGTTCCATTTTGCCATCACAACTGACTGACGGCTGCTACTAGGCTTGTTCCCAGGAGTCTGCCTAATCCTTGTGTAAAGTCAGGACTCATCACCTCATGTTGTGACAGCAAACTAAGTGAATTATGCATTGTGTGACGGGGTTCTTTAGTTTGTCTGCTCTGAATCTACTGCTAATCAGTTTCATTGGGCGACTTCCAGGTTGTTATGTGACCAGAAAGGGAGACAGTAAAATCTCTGCCCAAGAAGGTCACTTGGCCACTGCTGGATTCTGCATCAGGCAACAAGAGCACCAGCTGGTTTGTCTTCACTCGTTGGCTCGCAACTGAATGTGTGAATTGATCCACCGAAAATGTCATTTGCAAAAAAGGAGGCACAGCAGGGCACAGGTCCATGGTCCAGCTACATCTGCGCAGAGACCATTTCCGCTTGCGCAAAGCGTTAGGGTTGCCAGATGCAAACTGGGAGAGAGTGCCTGTACCTTTAACCATTGTAAGAAGAGGGAATTTTGACAGGCGAAGCTTTTTAAACCGGTTCATGTTGAGGCACATCTGTCAAAATTCCCTCTTCTATACAATGGTTAAAGGTACAGGCACTCTCTTCCACCTTGCATCTGGTAACCCTACAAATAGTTATTACCAAGAGTAATTTGAGCCTGAGTCCCAAAAAAGTCAATGTGGTAGAGCAGTTAGGCAGACCGCAAGCACACTTTTTGCAAGGGCATCCGGTGAACTTCCAGACAAGGTTACGGCACATATCCTGGGACATCACAGAGAACACCATGCTGGACAATGTTGATTACGAGCTTCTCTTGATGGCTAATTTAGTGATTGAACCAGTCCTCTGGATAATGAACAGGAGTTTCTTTTTTTTTTTTAAAGGGAAAGAACAGAGTCCAGTACCTTAACATTGTCCAGGACGACTAACGGCCCGTTCACACCACACACGGTCCTGTAGGCTGTGGGGGAAAAGAAGAAAAAGGAATTACTAGGGCACCCAGAGAGAAACACAGCCAAAAGGGAAACTGGGCCAACTTGTGGGCGTGGCAGTCAGGGAGTGGAAGAGATTCAAAACCAACAAGCAACAAAGGCGGCGCACATTCCGGTCAGGTGTGCTGGAAGGCCTGCAATAGGGCGCAGAGAACAAACGGCTCCAGCCAATTCCAGAGGAAATTCTCCAGAATGGAAATGTGTCCATCCATTTGGGGGTGGCCAAGAGGGTCTTCTGCATAAGACTGACTGTGCAAATACCCAGCTGTGTGCATAGGCAGGGACAGAAGCGGAAGGAACAGACCCCTGAGCGAAAGAGCAGAGAGCGGAACTTTCAGGAAAGACGAGAGGAACGTCCCAAGACTCTAGCCAATGCAGGGAGGGTTAGCTTCAGTCAGGACAAAGGAAAAGCCAGGGCTCTACTCTACAGCCAAGTTGAATCCTGAGGAATTTGAAGGCTGAGAGGCAGGTGGCGCCAGAGAGGCGCGGAGGAAGCAGGAGACCTGGGTGAGTTGCAGATGGTGCGGTTTGTGCTTGAATCGCACAACTTTATTACTTCTTATTATATTGGGAAAATGTGATTTCAGGTTGAAGGACCAGATACCTTCTGGAGGATATATTTCAAAATTCCCCTGCAAGCCCCTTATGGCTTGCATATTGCCAAACTATAACATCTTTTATTATTGTTTCCTGTGAAGTGACTAGACGTGGTCTTTTTCCCTCTCACAAATTCAGGGGCTTGTCTGCAGAGGTGTCTGCATGTGTGTGAGTCTGTACTGGATTTTTTGCCAGGAGGAGGAATCACTTAAAAGTTGAGAAAAGCTTAGTTTTGTACTAAGAAACATAATGCAAAAATCAATTGACTGGCCTGCACATGATCAACACAGAGATACAAAAGAACCACGTGCTTCCAGAGAAAAAGTTGGGACATTAATATATTGTTGTTTAGCATGAAAGGAAATATCCCAGGAGTCTTATTTGTTTGGTTTCAGTTTCCTCAAATTTCCAGTCTTTTTTTTTTTTAATGAGAAAATTGTTAGTAAAACTGAAGCGGTTCCTCTCTGGAGGATGAATTTCCTTCCCAAGCCTCTGATATCTCAGCCTCTCACACATTAAAAGCACTGGCGTAGCTAAAGAAAGTATAGCCTGTGCAGGGGGCAAAATAATGCCCTGGAAGTGACATAACAGGAAGTTACATCACAGTTGTATTTTCAAATTTATTGGGTTTTTGGCCATAACTTTTGATAGAATGAAGATATTACATTATGATTTGTTTCATTACATTCTGCATGGAATTCCACATTGAATGACATATAACATGACAGATTCCAAAAATCTCAATTTTAATGAATTGCAAATTGATCTTCTTATATCATTGTATTATTTTTTTTACAAATTTTTACATGATAGTTGTATTTTCATTTTCTAGTTTTTTGGCCATAGTGTTTGATAGAATAAAGATATTACACTCCAGTTTGTTGCATTGCATTCTGCATTAAATTCCACATCAAATTTTATATAACAGGATATTAGTCTAGTGTTTTCACAATTTTGGCCGCTAGTGTCAAGCTCAGCGTCCCCCTAAAGCTTGTTGCCCAGTGCAATTGCACCCCTGCACTTCTTTAGTAACGCCCCTGACTCAAGGAGAAGGACAAGGAAGAGGCAGCGAAATGTAGCCATTGGGCGACATTGTGAGGGTCCAGCACAAGTGAAAGACTCGGGGCCTGAAAATGGCCACCCTTCCCCTCAAAATCCTGGCAAACGTAGTTGAGGACTTTGAGGGGCCTGCTCTGCTTTTCCCTCTCATTCGCCTCCTCCTCCCTCCATGCCATTCTTCATACTCGGAACGTGATGCAGGGCCTTGGGAAGAAAATTAATTTTTAAGAGGGAAAATTCTGCCCAGCTCTCTCACAATTTCCCCATGGAAGGAAGGAAGGAAGGAAGGGAGGGAGGGAGGGAGGGAGGGAAATGTGGGGAAACAGAAAAGAACCCATTCTGGGGGACGCTTCCTCTCACGCTCGGCCACTGAATGTGCCAATGCCCCAAATGCTTCTCTAAAAATGCACATTTCGATCTCCCCTTAAAAAGCCACAAATGCACTGGGGGAGAAGCCCCACGCACTGAGGGGCTCCTGGACCTCCCCCCGCAGTCCGCACTGGTTTGCCGAGGGAGGCACCGCCCCTCCCCCTCGGCCTCGGCCCACGGCTGGGCCCGTCAACTCCATTAGGCCTGACACATACAGCCACCCTTTCTGTAAAGGTCGTAACCTGCCCAGTAGGCCTCAGCGAGGCCGGCCTTGTTGAGCTCGCACATCTGTGAGCTGGGGCCTAGCCTGCCCCCGCTGTCAGGGGACAGAGGGCAGGGGCAGGGGAGGGCGGTTTGCGGGTGTGTCCTAAATATGCTCTGTGCGCGTGCATAAGTGTTGCTGCTACTTTTCTGCACTTTCACACACACACACACCAGTGCTCTGCGGGAGCGCATGCCACTTTGGCAATTCATGTGCCAGGTGATGCCAGGTTCCCCCCACTGACCTGCCGATCACACAACCAGTGACTGACACCTCCTCCCCCCGCCACAGTGACTAAATTGCCTAATGTGCAATTAACGTGGGATTACCGCTCAGCACCCCCTCCCCAGCCCAGCCCACACTCCCAGCTGCACCGAGGAGAATTCCAGTGCCCTCCTTTGCTGCCACAGGAGAGGGACTGGGGGGGAGCTGAGCTGAGCGCGTTTCCAAACGACACCGCGTCCTTCCGTCGGCCAGGGAAGTCGGGAAGTCGGCAGGGCGGGGGGGGGGGAGGAGGAGTGGAATGGGCTGCCTGGCAGGGCTGTGCTTCCCGGCCACTGGACCAGCCCTCCATCAGCCACGAAGTGAGGAGCCGGGAATTCCTGAAGGTGGTGAGCTTGGAAAGGGAGGGCTCTCCAAGCCAGCGTCTAGGTGCCTTGATTCATGGCCCTGGCAGGCCAGCTTCGGGCCCCTGCGAGGCACCCCCTGATTCGGAGCAGGGCCATGAGGGGAGTCGGGTTGGAGCCTTGACGGCTTTGTTTCCAACAGCCCTGCCCTATCCAGCCCCAGCGCAGCAGCGGGGCAGGGCTCAGGCTGTATCCAGCGCTGGATCTGGAGGTCTCCTCCTGGGGACAAGGGGGCATTTGTCCCCTTAACCCACGTCGAGACCCACCCTGCCCCCCTGGGGCTGCTCTGATCTGCGTGCCGGACATGCTGGGCTTCCAGGCACGAAAAGGGACACGTGATTTGGTGTAGGCCTTCTCCACCGACCAGCCCCGAATTGCCCCCTCTCCAAAAAGCAGCCCCCACCTGCCTCTCTCCTGCCTCTGTGCCGCAGGGCGCTCTCCTCACCAGCACCGGTGGCTGCAGCTCTGGATTCAGAGCCAGCAGGATGGCTCAGGCCCTCCCACGGGCCCTCCTTGCTTGCTTGCTTGCTTGCTTGCTTGGTGCCACAGATGTGCTTTCCGGCACGTTTGCAACACCTGGCGCTGGCACAGAGGGCCCCTGCACCAGTGTTCCCCGTGACTAGGATTGGGCCATTGGTTCAGAGCCTGCATGAGAACATGAACAGATCCCAAATTCGTGACCCTAGGATTGGACTGGATTTTTTCCCCCAGAAGTCATCTGGGCACAAGTAGGGCCTGAAATCAAGAGCCCTTCCTGGTGGTCTGTCCCCAGCTGACGTGGCCAGGAAAAGTACTGATAAACCAGGTTTCTACCTCCCTCTCGCCCTTGTGATCTGCCCTTGAGTCCCTTTTTGCAAGCCATGCAATGGTTTAAACAATAATAATTGAGGTTAGCTTTGGGCCCGCCGGGTGGACAGCAAACTTTTCACCTCAGATAAGGTTTTTGAAACGTAATATTTATTACAGTTAAAATCTGTTGCACTTGAAGCAGGATAGGGCAAATTACATATTTAACTGTGTCTATTTGAAATTGTTGGTGTGCTGGCAGGATTTTGCTCCCTCTCTGACAATCTTTCGGCAGGGCCTGAAGACCGTTCTATTCAAACGAGCTTTTAGCTGCCGACGTGCCGGCTAGCATTTTAGACCACAACTGTGGGATCCAGGGGGCCTGCCCGTTTCGAACTCTTTTTAAGTACTGTTTTAATATGGTTTTGTCTTATTTTGTATTGCTTTTATTTTAATGTTGTAACCCGCCTTGGGTGCCCATGGGGCAGAAAGGCGGGGTATAAATCCTATAAATAAATAAATAAATTTTGCTGAGTCTTGGAACAGCACCTAGCTAGTATTATCCGCTCGTAAGCTGGGGCTGCAATCCAATGGACACAGTCTCAGAAGGAAGGCCTATCAAATTCCATGGGGCTTCCTTCCAAGTAAGCACAGGACTGGGCTGTAAGCATTTTTACATCAGTCGTTGCCACTCCCAGCACGTGGGCACACCTGATGTGTCCTTCAGACCAAGCCATTCATTCCCTCATCCTATTCTGTGTAGCCGACAGATCATCTGTGGCTTCTTTCCCTGCTGCAGCACTGAACACACACACACACACCAACACACTATGCATTGCCTTCTTAGAAAATGCTTAGATTTGCTTGAATCTAGGCGTCTTGCCCTCCCCCCTTCCCCATTGCTCCATAGTTGTTGGCTGAGGTCTGTAACCGTTCTGGCCAGTTCCTGCAACCTCTCACAGAAGCCCCCCCCTCTCTGTCTCCACTCCTTAAGAACATAAGAACATAAGAAGAGCCATGCTGGATCAGGCCAAGGGCCCATCTAGTCCAGCTTCCTGAATCTCACAGCGGCCCACCCCAGGTGCCCCAGGGAGGCAGGAGACAACAAGATGCTTGCATCCTGTTGCCACTCCCTTACACCCGGTACCTGTAGCCCACCACCTTTGTAAGGAGGTTGCACAATCCATCATTGCCTATAGCCCACAATGGATCTTTCCTCCAGAAATCGGTCTAATCCTCTCTTAAAGACATCAAGACCAGATGCCATCACCACCTCCTGTGGCAAGGAGTTCCACAGATTAACTACCCGCTGGGTAAAAAAGTACTTCCTTTT